>CM060963.1:188625140-188747640 GCA_030765045.1 Tenodera sinensis
TCGATGGTGCAATGTCTGTATTCAATGTGGTGATGGTGTTTTTGAACATCTTTCGTAACCTATTACACTGAATCCTGCACATAATAAAGTATATTACGGCTTAACAGAATATCATTGGTACTGACTCGGGATCATGTTTGGAAACATAGGTTCCTAGTCCACTCTTTCTGTTCCTTAAGTTTTTCAGTAACATTTTGATGCATCCTGTATTTACGACACTGGGTGGAGGTACCTTGACACAAGGTACTCATCACACAATGTTTGTGTGACAGTAAAATAATACACCATTTATACCCATCCATTCGTCAAGAAGCTAGATGGCTCCAAATATTTCACACAAATGTTTTTTCTTCGGTGAAATGGTTCTTTGTTGACAGTAATTCTATTGGACATATTTGTTACATTCATCGTGTGGAATCCCTGGTTAACATATGGCTGAAGCAGTACCTTCCACCTGATATATGTATTTTCCCCCCTAAGAAGCACACTAAGACACCCCCGTCCAGTGGTAAAAACAAAATCGCACACTGATTTCACAGTTTATTTTTCCACAGGAAATACGTGGCTACAGGATGTGTAGAATACGTTCAGCATTGGAATGGCTTGGTACGGCGCTTACATTGGGATTGTTGAGTCTCGTATTCCACTGGTACCCTCACTGGAGACTGCTAGTCACCCATGTTCCCTGTTCACTACGAGATGCTCCGAAAATACTTGTTGTAGTAAGTATAAGTAAATTTCAAGTGTGTTAATGAATGTTGCATTTATAATATGTATATGTTAATAAATCATAAGTAGATACAATATTTACTTATTTCTTCGTCTCAACCTAACTAAAATGATATAAGGCTTGATCTCCACTGGCAGTAATTTACATCTTTTACGAGCAGTGTTATACTGCACATTTTCTGCAATAAAACAGGATAGCTACATTTACTGCTTTTTAAAACCATTGTTTTCACTGTGATATTAGGCAGTGTACAATGAATGTGAAGTTTATATGCAATGGAAGATGATAATAACCTTTTTATTTTTTATGTCAGAGTATTGTGACAAATCCAGTTACTTTCTGTTACTTTATTTCTCTTCTTAAACTGAATCACAAAAACACAACCTCTTTTTTTTCATCGTTAACACAATCTAGAATTTGTCGTGAACTTGCAACTCACAGCTATTCTGTCCGATCGTAACCTTGACACACACTTAACTTATATTCTCTCTCTCTCTGTCTGTCTCACAAAATGCTTCCTCGCTTCCGACTCACACTAACTCAAACAGGCTTAACTAAAAACTGCTAACAACAACTGTCTTATAAAGAATAAAAGGGAATATAAAGATGTAAATGTATGTAAAAATTAACAAATGGAATGTTTGCTTCCACACAAAGTCAGTGTTTTGCACAGTTTTTGAACATGTTTTATTCCTCCACGCAGATTTCATGCAATCTTTTATTGCAAATGGTATACTAATTCACTCTACCTGTAGTCCATCTTTATCCTAGTAATTCAGAACTCAGCACAATAGTCACTGTTATTGTTTGACCTATTTGGTTCCCTAATCCTAGATTGATTTGGAATGCATTTGTTACTTTTAATTTGTTCTCCTCAAGTTCTTGCATCTTCTATTCAATGTTGTTTCTGTGAGAACTGCAGTATATTCTTGCTACCCTTGGATGTAAATGGATCCTAGATGGAACAGGATGTTCAACTAGACAAATGTAGAAATTATTATGTACATTAATTCTATCATCCATTAGTTGTTCAACAAATGAATTTCACCTTATTTTGACTGCGTTATCAATATTAACACTAGTTTAATTTTTTATCACAGGATAGTTATCAGGGGAAACATTACACATACTTCATAAAGAATGTGAAGAAGTTGTGCATCAAAGGAACGAGGTAGGACCTTCAAATAGTATTTAGTTTATATTTATTTTATATTTTAAATAAATGTGCTTTGAGCAAAGAAGAATTAAAAGCTGATTACTGTGGTACACTTTTATAGACGGGAACCCACACAAAGGCTGCTGAGTGCAGGTTGTGCAGTAGCACTGCTCTGAGTCACATGACCAGCCAGTGCATAGCGAGTGAGAGACAATCTCTCCCCACTCTGTGCAGTGGTTTTCTCCTTCCTTTGTGTCCAACAATAGTAGTTCTTATTGGGTTGATTTCTGGTGCCAGTTATATAGAAGCAGCATGCTAGAAAAATGTGCAGAGATAACTTAATTTTACCACAACATTTTACAGCAGTAAATTTATTTATATTGCGTAAGCTTTCACGGCTGGTGTCATAAAATACAACATGATTATCCGGGCTTGTGGGCCGTGATCTAGTTGAAATTCTCCTTCTAGACGTTTCGTTCAAAGCTGTGTCAAACATCCTCAGTGGCATGACCGCAGTACTCTGGTAGTCTCAGTGATGACTGATACGGAGCATTTGGTTTCACAGGTTTTATACACTTAGCATGTGTGGGCGTTTGATGGTTGGTCTGGTCTTTGTTTATTGGTTTGGCTGCTGCATGGGATGGGCTAAAGTAGGGGTTGCTTCCATTGTCTATGATTGTTGTCAATGGGCTCAGCCACAGTCAATGCCAACCCATCAACAACAATCATAGATGATGGAAGCAACCTCCACTTTAGCCCATCCCATGCGGCAGCCAAACTAATAAACAAAGACCAGACCAACTGTCAAACGCCCACAAATGCTAAGCATATAAAACCTGTGAAACCAAATGGCTTCATATCAATGATTGTTGAGACTAGCAGAGTACTACGGTCACACCACTGAGGATATTTGACGCAGCTTCAAAGGAAATGTCTGTAAGGAGAATTTCCACTAGACCACGGCCCATAAGCCCAAATAATAATGTTCTGTTTTAAATGTATTTATATTTGATGGTACCATACATATTGTAAGCATATGTCTATGAGCATATGTTGTATACATTATTGTGTAATAGATACACCTGCATTTAAATAATATGGAGCAACGTGTTCTAGTTCAAATGGAAAAGAAATCTTACCTGTGCATTACAGCATGGTGGATACAATGACAGGGAGAGGGTGGAAGGACCAATCATTCTTCTTGTAATTAGGTTATGATCATCAGTTATGTTTAATATTTGTAAATTGAGTTAATTTTATAATCGTTTTATGAGTTATAAGCATTATAAAAATATTCTAGGCTCATTATGGCTTGCGTGCCAATAGTAGCAATAAGGCATTTTGTATAGCAATGATGTAATACCATATTCTAAGTTACCATGGCTTATAGAGAGAAGATGTAACCCTTGGGTGATATGTTTTGCTCTGAGCAACAGAGATGAGTCAATAGTCAACAATAGTCAAAGCAGGCTACTATGTGATCGCTTTGAAATTCTTTGTTCTTTCCAAGATCAGAAGAAAAAAAAATAGCAACCTACCACTTGAAAAAAGTATTAAGCATTTGAAAATGCAAACAAATAACAAAGAATATTTCAGAAATGGTTAATGCCACAGAAAATATTTTGATATAAATTTTTTGGCTCAAAGAAATGCATTTTTTGTGTGGTAAGGTTTTGTCTATCCTGTATGGTTTAGCAATTATGCAAAACTCATTCAGAATGAAGAGAAGTTCACAGATTACTCCCATGAAATTTAAGATTTACATTTTGTTTGTCATGTAAAATCTTAAAAATATGGAATTTTAATCAAAATGGTTAGATATTTTTGAGAAAATAACAAATAATGAACATTTTCCCATGTAAAGTACAATTTGGGATGGGGAGATTTTCTTGAAAATCTTCATGCTGCATCCTTGAAAGACGCAAAGCTTAAATACCAATTTTGGCATTTAACTCATTTCTTATTGTTGACTTATGCTGCTCAGACATAGACAAACACATGGTCACCTTTTTATATCATTTTTTAAATTCAGGGAATCTCAAAATGTGTTTTCTGGCAAAATTTCAATATCAAATTTTTGGATGGAGTACAATACTTCTTCTACTTAGATAAGAAGTGAAGAAAGTCAAAAGAAAGAAATGAAAAAAATGTCTGAAGGGTGGAGGGAAAGTCAAAAACTAAAATCTGCTTAAACATTGATATTAGAAGTTAAAAGATGACAATGGCTACTGGGTAGGCAGTATATTTGTTAGAAGCAGGCTGGTTTATTATTTACATGATGTTACAATTTCTAGTGGCTGCAGAATAGGAACACAGCATTGCACATTTACAACATATGTTTTATTCTTCTTATTCTGTAATTGCTGTTCTTGTTTACACAGGAAGTACAGTGAAGCGGACAAGATATGTGGACGAGATTCTCAAATTCGTATTCAGCTTCAAACTGGAGATACGCGAGGTGAGTTTGTTTTGTCATATCACCCTTCAGCTATTCCTCTCATTCTATCTACATGTATACAAACAAATGCCTTTTGTGTATATACAAAGACAATTCAGAAACTAACCTCTGTATATGTACATGTGTGTGTTTTTATGTGTGTATGTGTGTGTGTGTGTGTGTAGCTGTAGAATTTAACTGACAAACTTTTAGAGGTTAAAGGAGGATGGTATAGGAATGTCATGGTATAGGACATGTAAGGTCTGTAACGGAAACTTTGTAATGTTACTGTATAAGTTACGCAATGATTCCTCATTTGAATATTTGTACTGATAAATGCAAATAAATAGACTTAATAATAGGAATGTGGTACCAACTTTCAACCTAAAACCATTTAGTTCTCTTCCAAAAGCACAAAAATAGCTACTTTTGCAGTATTTTCAAAGCTATGAGATTTGCTTTTTCTGAAAAAATGCTCCTCTAGCAAGGGCTGGGGCCACTGCAGCACCCATACCTCCACCTCACAGGTGTATCAGAAAGACAAACAACAGTTAGCTGCTGTCATGAGTGTGCTTGGCTGTCAATCTATTGAAGTTGGAGCTAAACCCCATACAAGTAATTATACATTTTTACTCTATGTACATACGTACAAGCATTTCCATACCCAAAATTTTGTATTAAATGTAGTGTACACAGTCTATCAAAGACTTTACAACAATAGCCAGCTCACATGCTTTCAGTCGGTGATCACTGAGTACGTCATTATGAACTTTTGTCACAATTTTGTCGGCTAGCAGTTCTACACATGCAGATCATAAAAACCTTATTCCCAGTGGTGCTGGTAGTCTTAGTCTAAAATGTGAAATTTCATGTTTTGCCTGTCTCTAGTCATCATCCACTTTCTAATAATTTACTCCAGTAAATAGTTGTAGTTATTAAAAAATGATGAATTGTATACAGACTTATTTCTGTGATAGCTCATTATTCTGTGTTTTGCCTATGAGCAGAAGTGACGGAGATGCGAGTTGTGCAGATAAAGAAACTGCTATATGTATGGGATGATGACCATGGTACATTTATAGGGCTTGCTGGTCTTGATCATGGCCTGACTAAGACACAACTCCACTCCTACACTGGATACACAGAGGAGGAACAGGACCTGAGGTATGTAATTGGAAAATTCAAACATTCTGTATTTCTTTTAACATTAACTTAATGTGACAAGTCAATTAGTATATAAGGCTGTCCATTAATGTTTCAATTCCTCCTAACATTGGATGAACTCAGAACATATAATGTTGTGGCAAATATGGATGTTGTTGAGATAATATACTAATGAACTGATCCTCAGCACCTGATGAATTTGGCCGTCAGTTCATCCAGATCTCTTATTATCATGCTCACTAGGAAGCCTTCGCAAACTACAGTATGTTTACTACAAAACTTGGCCAGCAGGTGCAAGGCCGCTCTCCTGGACACGTACTGCACGACTGACTGGCAGTCCTACTGCCCATTTCCCAGACACACATGCATGCACCTCAAATCAAATATCAAATTATATTAATTCAAAATTAATTCAAAATTTTCTGTGTATTTCACGAAATTAACTTTTTTCTTTCTATGTTTACTATATTTTGTCCACTAAAATAGAATTAAATAAATTATTATGTTTTATTTCTACCAGTACATCATGTTATCAGTTTTGGGAATATCATTTGAATAAGATGCATTGGAGTGAGGCACAAATATATGTTTGTCAGCTAGGATGAATAAGTCATAGCTCCACTAATGTCATTGGTTCTTGTGCTTATATGTTTACAGAAGGATTGCTTACGGATGGAATGATATTTCAGTAAAAGTGGAGCCAATATTCAAGCTTCTCATCTTGGAAATATTAACTCCATTCTACATCTTCCAATTTTTTACATTTTGTGTATGGTTTGCCCACCATTATTACTACTACTTGATTGCTGTTGTATTAATGTCTGTGTTTGGCATTGCTTCTTCAATTATACAGATTCGCAAGGTAAGTTTTAAATGAAGTTTGACTGTTTCTTTTTGTTATTCTGGATTGATGCAAATGAGTAGAGACTAAAACAATCATTGATAATCTTGGGTTTCTGACATTAAAGAGCAACACAAAAATATAAAAAGTGTTTATCAGTCTTCATGTGATGCAGAGGACAAAACTATCTTTTGTACATACTTACTCTTACTTACTCTTACTTATACTCTTACTTATACTCTTATGACTGTAATGCTGTCTCTGTTATTATTATTTGTATTCATGATATTGTTTAAACCAATATTATTTGTATTCCCTATTTAAAAATTGACGAAGCCATGAATTTGTAAAAAAATTTTTACAGTGAATAAAGACATACATACATACATACATACATACATACATACATACATACATACATACATACATACATACATACATACATACATACATACATACATACATACATACATACATACATACATACATACATACATACATACATACATACATACATACATACATACATACATACATACATACATACATACATACATACATACATACATACATACATACATACATACATACATACATACATACATACATACATACATACATACATACATACATACATACATACATACATACATACATACATACATACATACATACATACATACATACATACATACATACATACATACATACATACATACATACATACATACATACATACATACATACATACATACATACATACATACATACATACATACATACATACATACATACATACATACATACATACATACATACATACATACATACATACATACATACATACATACATACATACATACATACATACATACATACATACATACATACATACATACATACATACATACATACATACATACATACATACATACATACATACATACATACATACATACATACATACATACATACATACATACATACATACATACATACATACATACATACATACATACATACATACATACATACATACATACATACATACATACATACATACATACATACATACATACATACATACATACATACATACATACATACATACATACATACATACATACATACATACATACATACATACATACATACATACATACATACATACATACATACATACATACATACATACATACATACATACATACATACATACATACATACATACATACATACATACATACATACATACATACATACATACATACATACATACATACATACATACATACATACATACATACATACATACATACATACATACATACATACATACATACATACATACATACATACATACATACATACATACATACATACATACATACATACATACATACATACATACATACATACATACATACATACATACATACATACATACATACATACATACATACATACATACATACATACATACATACATACATACATACATACATACATACATACATACATACATACATACATACATACATACATACATACATACATACATACATACATACATACATACATACATACATACATACATACATACATACATACATACATACATACATACATACATACATACATACATACATACATACATACATACATACATACATACATACATACATACATACATACATACATACATACATACATACATACATACATACATACATACATACATACATACATACATACATACATACATACATACATACATACATACATACATACATACATACATACATACATACATACATACATACATACATACATACATACATACATACATACATACATACATACATACATACATACATACATACATACATACATACATACATACATACATACATACATACATACATACATACATACATACATACATACATACATACATACATACATACATACATACATACATACATACATACATACATACATACATACATACATACATACATACATACATACATACATACATACATACATACATACATACATACATACATACATACATACATACATACATACATACATACATACATACATACATACATACATACATACATACATACATACATACATACATACATACATACATACATACATACATACATACATACATACATACATACATACATACATACATACATACATACATACATACATACATACATACATACATACATACATACATACATACATACATACATACATACATACATACATACATACATACATACATACATACATACATACATACATACATACATACATACATACATACATACATACATACATACATACATACATACATACATACATACATACATACATACATACATACATACATACATACATACATACATACATACATACATACATACATACATACATACATACATACATACATACATACATACATACATACATACATACATACATACATACATACATACATACATACATACATACATACATACATACATACATACATACATACATACATACATACATACATACATACATACATACATACATACATACATACATACATACATACATACATACATACATACATACATACATACATACATACATACATACATACATACATACATACATACATACATACATACATACATACATACATACATACATACATACATACATACATACATACATACATACATACATACATACATACATACATACATACATACATACATACATACATACATACATACATACATACATACATACATACATACATACATACATACATACATACATACATACATACATACATACATACATACATACATACATACATACATACATACATACATACATACATACATACATACATACATACATACATACATACATACATACATACATACATACATACATACATACATACATACATACATACATACATACATACATACATACATACATACATACATACATACATACATACATACATACATACATACATACATACATACATACATACATACATACATACATACATACATACATACATACATACATACATACATACATACATACATACATACATACATACATACATACATACATACATACATACATACATACATACATACATACATACATACATACATACATACATACATACATACATACATACATACATACATACATACATACATACATACATACATACATACATACATACATACATACATACATACATACATACATACATACATACATACATACATACATACATACATACATACATACATACATACATACATACATACATACATACATACATACATACATACATACATACATACATACATACATACATACATACATACATACATACATACATACATACATACATACATACATACATACATACATACATACATACATACATACATACATACATACATACATACATACATACATACATACATACATACATACATACATACATACATACATACATACATACATACATACATACATACATACATACATACATACATACATACATACATACATACATACATACATACATACATACATACATACATACATACATACATACATACATACATACATACATACATACATACATACATACATACATACATACATACATACATACATACATACATACATACATACATACATACATACATACATACATACATACATACATACATACATACATACATACATACATACATACATACATACATACATACATACATACATACATACATACATACATACATACATACATACATACATACATACATACATACATACATACATACATACATACATACATACATACATACATACATACATACATACATACATACATACATACATACATACATACATACATACATACATACATACATACATACATACATACATACATACATACATACATACATACATACATACATACATACATACATACATACATACATACATACATACATACATACATACATACATACATACATACATACATACATACATACATACATACATACATACATACATACATACATACATACATACATACATACATACATACATACATACATACATACATACATACATACATACATACATACATACATACATACATACATACATACATACATACATACATACATACATACATACATACATACATACATACATACATACATACATACATACATACATACATACATACATACATACATACATACATACATACATACATACATACATACATACATACATACATACATACATACATACATACATACATACATACATACATACATACATACATACATACATACATACATACATACATACATACATACATACATACATACATACATACATACATACATACATACATACATACATACATACATACATACATACATACATACATACATACATACATACATACATACATACATACATACATACATACATACATACATACATACATACATACATACATACATACATACATACATACATACATACATACATACATACATACATACATACATACATACATACATACATACATACATACATACATACATACATACATACATACATACATACATACATACATACATACATACATACATACATACATACATACATACATACATACATACATACATACATACATACATACATACATACATACATACATACATACATACATACATACATACATACATACATACATACATACATACATACATACATACATACATACATACATACATACATACATACATACATACATACATACATACATACATACATACATACATACATACATACATACATACATACATACATACATACATACATACATACATACATACATACATACATACATACATACATACATACATACATACATACATACATACATACATACATACATACATACATACATACATACATACATACATACATACATACATACATACATACATACATACATACATACATACATACATACATACATACATACATACATACATACATACATACATACATACATACATACATACATACATACATACATACATACATACATACATACATACATACATACATACATACATACATACATACATACATACATACATACATACATACATACATACATACATACATACATACATACATACATACATACATACATACATACATACATACATACATACATACATACATACATACATACATACATACATACATACATACATACATACATACATACATACATACATACATACATACATACATACATACATACATACATACATACATACATACATACATACATACATACATACATACATACATACATACATACATACATACATACATACATACATACATACATACATACATACATACATACATACATACATACATACATACATACATACATACATACATACATACATACATACATACATACATACATACATACATACATACATACATACATACATACATACATACATACATACATACATACATACATACATACATACATACATACATACATACATACATACATACATACATACATACATACATACATACATACATACATACATACATACATACATACATACATACATACATACATACATACATACATACATACATACATACATACATACATACATACATACATACATACATACATACATACATACATACATACATACATACATACATACATACATACATACATACATACATACATACATACATACATACATACATACATACATACATACATACATACATACATACATACATACATACATACATACATACATACATACATACATACATACATACATACATACATACATACATACATACATACATACATACATACATACATACATACATACATACATACATACATACATACATACATACATACATACATACATACATACATACATACATACATACATACATACATACATACATACATACATACATACATACATACATACATACATACATACATACATACATACATACATACATACATACATACATACATACATACATACATACATACATACATACATACATACATACATACATACATACATACATACATACATACATACATACATACATACATACATACATACATACATACATACATACATACATACATACATACATACATACATACATACATACATACATACATACATACATACATACATACATACATACATACATACATACATACATACATACATACATACATACATACATACATACATACATACATACATACATACATACATACATACATACATACATACATACATACATACATACATACATACATACATACATACATACATACATACATACATACATACATACATACATACATACATACATACATACATACATACATACATACATACATACATACATACATACATACATACATACATACATACATACATACATACATACATACATACATACATACATACATACATACATACATACATACATACATACATACATACATACATACATACATACATACATACATACATACATACATACATACATACATACATACATACATACATACATACATACATACATACATACATACATACATACATACATACATACATACATACATACATACATACATACATACATACATACATACATACATACATACATACATACATACATACATACATACATACATACATACATACATACATACATACATACATACATACATACATACATACATACATACATACATACATACATACATACATACATACATACATACATACATACATACATACATACATACATACATACATACATACATACATACATACATACATACATACATACATACATACATACATACATACATACATACATACATACATACATACATACATACATGATAACGTAGTACTAGAAATCACCCGAGGCAATCTAACCTTAACAGCCGCTAGCAGCTATCTAGATATCAATGATGACATTAATAAAAATATATTACAATTAGAAGCAATCACAGAATTCGCTAAAGGAAAGTTTTTATTAATGGCCATGGATAGTAATGCAAGGTCCAAGACTTGGCACGACACAATAACAAATAAGAGAGGGGAAAGGCTCGAAGAATTTGTAATAAGCAACAACCTACATATCATCAATGACAATATAGAGATAACGACGTTTGAGTCATCCTTAGGATCCAGTAACATAGATTTAACAGTCACTAACAACAATATGTTGAAACTTATACATAACTGGATGTGCCTAGACGATGAAAACTGCTCCGACCATAGGATGATTACATTCCAGATAAAATACAGAAATGATCAAATCAACTACAACAATTTCATAGGGACTAGATATATAGTCCGGGAAGAAAATTACAACGAATTTAACAATAAGTTTCTAGAAGAACTTAAGCTTAAATTTGGAGTACAAATAACAAGTAATGACATGGAACAAGTGGATGATATTCTACAGGAAATTGTGTCTATGGAAACAGATATAGAGAAAATAATATATAAATTTGAAGGAGCCATAACTGCAGCATGTCACAAATCCTTTAGAACATGTAAGCCAAGAAAGAAAGCTGCTGAACACAAACCAGTTCCATGGTGGTCACAGGAGTTGACAATAATGAGGAAGAAGACTACTGCAACCAGAAGAAGGTACCAAAAAATAAAAAACAATGAAAATGAGAGAGAACGACGCAAGCAGCTATACACCCAAGAGAAAAGAAGATATGAGTCGTCAATTAAAAGGGCGAAATATGAGTCGTGGAAAAACTATTGTAATGTTACAACGACATCGAACCCGTGGAATGCAGTTTACAGATTGTCATCTGGGAAGATGAAACAAAACATTACCTTGTCAACCTTAAGGAAACCCGATGGCACATATACCAGTGACTTGAAAGAGACTATGAGTGTCATGATGGATTTATTTGTGCCGATTGATGATGTGAAAGAGGACAATGATCACCACCGACAAATCAGGCACAAAATAAAGGAACAATTAGAAACCCGGGATGATACTCCATTTGCAACAGCAGAAGTAGCCTCTATTATAGATAATATGAACACCAAGAAAGCTCCAGGAGAGAACGGCATCACTGCAGAGATACTTCGATTAGTGTTCAGACTAGTTCCCAAACTGACCACAGCTATATATAACGGCTGTCTAAGAAGAACCTATTTCCCCAGTGCATGGAAACACGCTAAAATTATACCAATTATTAAAGCCGGCAAAGAGAACTCCGATGAGGTAAGCAAATATAGGCCAATAAGCTTATTAAATGTTCCAGCCAAAGTGTTAGAGAAACTACTAATACAACGGATAATGCACCACATACATAGTAACAACCTTATGAACAAAAACCAATTTGGTTTCACACCACAAACCAGTACAGTTGACGCTCTGATGTACCTCAAACAAATAATCCTAGACATCCTAAAGAAAGGTCAACAAGCTGCCCTTATCAGCTTAGATGTTAAAGGTGCGTTTGATGCTGCATGGTGGCCTAGCATCCTGGCTTCATTGAGAGAGTTCAGTTGCCCACAGAACCTCTATGATCTCTCCAAAAGCTATTTTAATGGAAGGAGTGCTACTTTTTCAGCTAACAGCATATCCATAAAGAGGACAATCACCAAAGGATGTCCACAAGGTTCCTGTAGCGGTCCGGGTTTCTGGAATATACATTATAACTCACTTCTGAATTTAGAATATAGTAAAAACACAAAGGTCATCGCCTTTGCAGACGATGTAATGTTGGTTATTAAAGGAAGTAGCAGCCTTGAAATAGAAAATTACGCTAACATCGAATTGCAGAAAATATCGAGATGGGCCAGAGACAACAAAATCGTCTTCAATGAGCAGAAGTCTAAAGTGTTAGTAATTTCGAGAAGAAGACCATTGCCTGAGCGAGTACTCAAGATATACTTAAACAATAAGCAGTTACTACAGACAGAAAGCTTAAAATATTTGGGCATAATTATTGACCATAGACTCAACTTTACTCGGCATATGGAATACGTTAGCGAAAAAAGCATAAAACTAATTCATGCACTGGCCAAATCCGCAAAAATAAACTGGGGACTAAATAGTGATGTGATGAGAATTATATATAAAGGGGCTTTATTGCCCATTCTGACGTACGGGGCACCTGTATGGGCAGAAGCAATCAACAAAAGATATAATAAACTCAAGCTACAAAGAGTCCAAAGACTTATTAACATAAAAATAACTAAAGCATATCGCACTACGTCATCTGAAGCACTATGCATTCTGTCAAAAAGCACTCCCATAGGGATACATATTCGGGAGATTGCGAGATTATATGAAAGCAAGAAACGGAACCAGGAAGGAATTACGATTGATACAGCAGAGCATTACGCAACGTGGCCTCATCCAGCAGAAATAATCAAGATCAAAGAGAAACCCAATGATCAAACCCATTTAGTAGACATTTTCACTGATGGAAGTAAGGAAGATTCGGCAGTTGGATCCGGAATTGCTATATTCATAGACAAAGTACTAGTCCACCAACTACAATATAAATTACACAGTAGATGTTCTAACAATCAAGCAGAGCAGTTCGCAATTCTCAAAGCCCTTGAACACCTTGAACATCTCCAACTACAGCATGTTCAAAAAACAGCTGCTTTACACACTGACAGCAGAATCACTCTTGATTCATTACGGAACTCTAACAACCATCTTCACCTTATTGAACAAATAAGAAAACAAATAAGGCAACTAGAAGCACACAGCTGGATTATCTACTTCACATGGGTCAAGGCTCACGTCGGAATTGAAGGGAACGAGCTGGCTGACCAACTGGCGAAACAGGCAGCGAACAACAAGGACCTACCAGTTAGTTTCGACAGGATACCCGTGAGTGACATCATGCGAAAGCTACATGAAGAAAGTGTGAATCAGTGGGAAAGTGAGTGGCGAAACACCAAAAATGGAGCAGTGACTAAATCTTATTTCCCCACAGTGGCAGATAGATTACGCCTTAAATTTCCACTTACTGGTAAAGTCACAACCTTCCTAACCGGACATGGCAGACTTAATTCTTACTTTTACAGATTTAAGATAAAGGACTCTCCAATGTGCTCCTGTGGAACAGCAGAACAGACCGTAGTACACGTTTTATTTGAATGTCCAAAGCTTGACAGAGAAAGAATCAAATTCAAGAAAGCTATGTTAAACAAATATGGAAAATGGACATTCCAACAACATAAATTAGTAACGGAATACACAACCGAATTTATTGAATACCTAAACACAATAGAACTGGATAAACTCTAGAGTGCAACTAACGATATCCCATAAGTAAAACTATGTATTAGTATATTTATTAAGCATGTACTATAATGGCATGTAGTATTACGTTTTTTGTAATGGAACATGCCGAAAATAAAGAATGTTTATATTAAAAAAAAAAAAATACATACATACATACATACATACATACATACATACATACATACATACATACATACATACATACATACATACATACATACATACATACATACATACATACATACATACATACATACATACATACATACATACATACATACATACATACATACATACATACATACATACATACATACATACATACATACATACATACATACATACATACATACATACATACATACATACATACATACATACATACATACATACATACATACATACATACATACATACATACATACATACATACATACATACATACATACATACATACATACATACATACATACATACATACATACATACATACATACATACATACATACATACATACATACATACATACATACATACATACATACATACATACATACATACATACATACATACATACATACATACATACATACATACATACATACATACATACATACATACATACATACATACATACATACATACATACATACATACATACATACATACATACATACATACATACATACATACATACATACATACATACATACATACATACATACATACATACATACATACATACATACATACATACATACATACATACATACATACATACATACATACATACATACATACATACATACATACATACATACATACATACATACATACATACATACATACATACATACATACATACATACATACATACATACATACATACATACATACATACATACATACATACATACATACATACATACATACATACATACATACATACATACATACATACATACATACATACATACATACATACATACATACATACATACATACATACATACATACATACATACATACATACATACATACATACATACATACATACATACATACATACATACATACATACATACATACATACATACATACATACATACATACATACATACATACATACATACATACATACATACATACATACATACATACATACATACATACATACATACATACATACATACATACATACATACATACATACATACATACATACATACATACATACATACATACATACATACATACATACATACATACATACATACATACATACATACATACATACATACATACATACATACATACATACATACATACATACATACATACATACATACATACATACATACATACATACATACATACATACATACATACATACATACATACATACATACATACATACATACATACATACATACATACATACATACATACATACATACATACATACATACATACATACATACATACATACATACATACATACATACATACATACATACATACATACATACATACATACATACATACATACATACATACATACATACATACATACATACATACATACATACATACATACATACATACATACATACATACATACATACATACATACATACATACATACATACATACATACATACATACATACATACATACATACATACATACATACATACATACATACATACATACATACATACATACATACATACATACATACATACATACATACATACATACATACATACATACATACATACATACATACATACATACATACATACATACATACATACATACATACATACATACATACATACATACATACATACATACATACATACATACATACATACATACATACATACATACATACATACATACATACATACATACATACATACATACATACATACATACATACATACATACATACATACATACATACATACATACATACATACATACATACATACATACATACATACATACATACATACATACATACATACATACATACATACATACATACATACATACATACATACATACATACATACATACATACATACATACATACATACATACATACATACATACATACATACATACATACATACATACATACATACATACATACATACATACATACATACATACATACATACATACATACATACATACATACATACATACATACATACATACATACATACATACATACATACATACATACATACATACATACATACATACATACATACATACATACATACATACATACATACATACATACATACATACATACATACATACATACATACATACATACATACATACATACATACATACATACATACATACATACATACATACATACATACATACATACATACATACATACATACATACATACATACATACATACATACATACATACATACATACATACATACATACATACATACATACATACATACATACATACATACATACATACATACATACATACATACATACATACATACATACATACATACATACATACATACATACATACATACATACATACATACATACATACATACATACATACATACATACATACATACATACATACATACATACATACATACATACATACATACATACATACATACATACATACATACATACATACATACATACATACATACATACATACATACATACATACATACATACATACATACATACATACATACATACATACATACATACATACATACATACATACATACATACATACATACATACATACATACATACATACATACATACATACATACATACATACATACATACATACATACATACATACATACATACATACATACATACATACATACATACATACATACATACATACATACATACATACATACATACATACATACATACATACATACATACATACATACATACATACATACATACATACATACATACATACATACATACATACATACATACATACATACATACATACATACATACATACATACATACATACATACATACATACATACATACATACATACATACATACATACATACATACATACATACATACATACATACATACATACATACATACATACATACATACATACATACATACATACATACATACATACATACATACATACATACATACATACATACATACATACATACATACATACATACATACATACATACATACATACATACATACATACATACATACATACATACATACATACATACATACATACATACATACATACATACATACATACATACATACATACATACATACATACATACATACATACATACATACATACATACATACATACATACATACATACATACATACATACATACATACATACATACATACATACATACATACATACATACATACATACATACATACATACATACATACATACATACATACATACATACATACATACATACATACATACATACATACATACATACATACATACATACATACATACATACATACATACATACATACATACATACATACATACATACATACATACATACATACATACATACATACATACATACATACATACATACATACATACATACATACATACATACATACATACATACATACATACATACATACATACATACATACATACATACATACATACATACATACATACATACATACATACATACATACATACATACATACATACATACATACATACATACATACATACATACATACATACATACATACATACATACATACATACATACATACATACATACATACATACATACATACATACATACATACATACATACATACATACATACATACATACATACATACATACATACATACATACATACATACATACATACATACATACATACATACATACATACATACATACATACATACATACATACATACATACATACATACATACATACATACATACATACATACATACATACATACATACATACATACATACATACATACATACATACATACATACATACATACATACATACATACATACATACATACATACATACATACATACATACATACATACATACATACATACATACATACATACATACATACATACATACATACATACATACATACATACATACATACATACATACATACATACATACATACATACATACATACATACATACATACATACATACATACATACATACATACATACATACATACATACATACATACATACATACATACATACATACATACATACATACATACATACATACATACATACATACATACATACATACATACATACATACATACATACATACATACATACATACATACATACATACATACATACATACATACATACATACATACATACATACATACATACATACATACATACATACATACATACATACATACATACATACATACATACATACATACATACATACATACATACATACATACATACATACATACATACATACATACATACATACATACATACATACATACATACATACATACATACATACATACATACATACATACATACATACATACATACATACATACATACATACATACATACATACATACATACATACATACATACATACATACATACATACATACATACATACATACATACATACATACATACATACATACATACATACATACATACATACATACATACATACATACATACATACATACATACATACATACATACATACATACATACATACATACATACATACATACATACATACATACATACATACATACATACATACATACATACATACATACATACATACATACATACATACATACATACATACATACATACATACATACATACATACATACATACATACATACATACATACATACATACATACATACATACATACATACATACATACATACATACATACATACATACATACATACATACATACATACATACATACATACATACATACATACATACATACATACATACATACATACATACATACATACATACATACATACATACATACATACATACATACATACATACATACATACATACATACATACATACATACATACATACATACATACATACATACATACATACATACATACATACATACATACATACATACATACATACATACATACATACATACATACATACATACATACATACATACATACATACATACATACATACATACATACATACATACATACATACATACATACATACATACATACATACATACATACATACATACATACATACATACATACATACATACATACATACATACATACATACATACATACATACATACATACATGATAACGTAGTACTAGAAATCACCCGAGGCAATCTAACCTTAACAGCCGCTAGCAGCTATCTAGATATCAATGATGACATTAATAAAAATATATTACAATTAGAAGCAATCACAGAATTCGCTAAAGGAAAGTTTTTATTAATGGCCATGGATAGTAATGCAAGGTCCAAGACTTGGCACGACACAATAACAAATAAGAGAGGGGAAAGGCTCGAAGAATTTGTAATAAGCAACAACCTACATATCATCAATGACAATATAGAGATAACGACGTTTGAGTCATCCTTAGGATCCAGTAACATAGATTTAACAGTCACTAACAACAATATGTTGAAACTTATACATAACTGGATGTGCCTAGACGATGAAAACTGCTCCGACCATAGGATGATTACATTCCAGATAAAATACAGAAATGATCAAATCAACTACAACAATTTCATAGGGACTAGATATATAGTCCGGGAAGAAAATTACAACGAATTTAACAATAAGTTTCTAGAAGAACTTAAGCTTAAATTTGGAGTACAAATAACAAGTAATGACATGGAACAAGTGGATGATATTCTACAGGAAATTGTGTCTATGGAAACAGATATAGAGAAAATAATATATAAATTTGAAGGAGCCATAACTGCAGCATGTCACAAATCCTTTAGAACATGTAAGCCAAGAAAGAAAGCTGCTGAACACAAACCAGTTCCATGGTGGTCACAGGAGTTGACAATAATGAGGAAGAAGACTACTGCAACCAGAAGAAGGTACCAAAAAATAAAAAACAATGAAAATGAGAGAGAACGACGCAAGCAGCTATACACCCAAGAGAAAAGAAGATATGAGTCGTCAATTAAAAGGGCGAAATATGAGTCGTGGAAAAACTATTGTAATGTTACAACGACATCGAACCCGTGGAATGCAGTTTACAGATTGTCATCTGGGAAGATGAAACAAAACATTACCTTGTCAACCTTAAGGAAACCCGATGGCACATATACCAGTGACTTGAAAGAGACTATGAGTGTCATGATGGATTTATTTGTGCCGATTGATGATGTGAAAGAGGACAATGATCACCACCGACAAATCAGGCACAAAATAAAGGAACAATTAGAAACCCGGGATGATACTCCATTTGCAACAGCAGAAGTAGCCTCTATTATAGATAATATGAACACCAAGAAAGCTCCAGGAGAGAACGGCATCACTGCAGAGATACTTCGATTAGTGTTCAGACTAGTTCCCAAACTGACCACAGCTATATATAACGGCTGTCTAAGAAGAACCTATTTCCCCAGTGCATGGAAACACGCTAAAATTATACCAATTATTAAAGCCGGCAAAGAGAACTCCGATGAGGTAAGCAAATATAGGCCAATAAGCTTATTAAATGTTCCAGCCAAAGTGTTAGAGAAACTACTAATACAACGGATAATGCACCACATACATAGTAACAACCTTATGAACAAAAACCAATTTGGTTTCACACCACAAACCAGTACAGTTGACGCTCTGATGTACCTCAAACAAATAATCCTAGACATCCTAAAGAAAGGTCAACAAGCTGCCCTTATCAGCTTAGATGTTAAAGGTGCGTTTGATGCTGCATGGTGGCCTAGCATCCTGGCTTCATTGAGAGAGTTCAGTTGCCCACAGAACCTCTATGATCTCTCCAAAAGCTATTTTAATGGAAGGAGTGCTACTTTTTCAGCTAACAGCATATCCATAAAGAGGACAATCACCAAAGGATGTCCACAAGGTTCCTGTAGCGGTCCGGGTTTCTGGAATATACATTATAACTCACTTCTGAATTTAGAATATAGTAAAAACACAAAGGTCATCGCCTTTGCAGACGATGTAATGTTGGTTATTAAAGGAAGTAGCAGCCTTGAAATAGAAAATTACGCTAACATCGAATTGCAGAAAATATCGAGATGGGCCAGAGACAACAAAATCGTCTTCAATGAGCAGAAGTCTAAAGTGTTAGTAATTTCGAGAAGAAGACCATTGCCTGAGCGAGTACTCAAGATATACTTAAACAATAAGCAGTTACTACAGACAGAAAGCTTAAAATATTTGGGCATAATTATTGACCATAGACTCAACTTTACTCGGCATATGGAATACGTTAGCGAAAAAAGCATAAAACTAATTCATGCACTGGCCAAATCCGCAAAAATAAACTGGGGACTAAATAGTGATGTGATGAGAATTATATATAAAGGGGCTTTATTGCCCATTCTGACGTACGGGGCACCTGTATGGGCAGAAGCAATCAACAAAAGATATAATAAACTCAAGCTACAAAGAGTCCAAAGACTTATTAACATAAAAATAACTAAAGCATATCGCACTACGTCATCTGAAGCACTATGCATTCTGTCAAAAAGCACTCCCATAGGGATACATATTCGGGAGATTGCGAGATTATATGAAAGCAAGAAACGGAACCAGGAAGGAATTACGATTGATACAGCAGAGCATTACGCAACGTGGCCTCATCCAGCAGAAATAATCAAGATCAAAGAGAAACCCAATGATCAAACCCATTTAGTAGACATTTTCACTGATGGAAGTAAGGAAGATTCGGCAGTTGGATCCGGAATTGCTATATTCATAGACAAAGTACTAGTCCACCAACTACAATATAAATTACACAGTAGATGTTCTAACAATCAAGCAGAGCAGTTCGCAATTCTCAAAGCCCTTGAACACCTTGAACATCTCCAACTACAGCATGTTCAAAAAACAGCTGCTTTACACACTGACAGCAGAATCACTCTTGATTCATTACGGAACTCTAACAACCATCTTCACCTTATTGAACAAATAAGAAAACAAATAAGGCAACTAGAAGCACACAGCTGGATTATCTACTTCACATGGGTCAAGGCTCACGTCGGAATTGAAGGGAACGAGCTGGCTGACCAACTGGCGAAACAGGCAGCGAACAACAAGGACCTACCAGTTAGTTTCGACAGGATACCCGTGAGTGACATCATGCGAAAGCTACATGAAGAAAGTGTGAATCAGTGGGAAAGTGAGTGGCGAAACACCAAAAATGGAGCAGTGACTAAATCTTATTTCCCCACAGTGGCAGATAGATTACGCCTTAAATTTCCACTTACTGGTAAAGTCACAACCTTCCTAACCGGACATGGCAGACTTAATTCTTACTTTTACAGATTTAAGATAAAGGACTCTCCAATGTGCTCCTGTGGAACAGCAGAACAGACCGTAGTACACGTTTTATTTGAATGTCCAAAGCTTGACAGAGAAAGAATCAAATTCAAGAAAGCTATGTTAAACAAATATGGAAAATGGACATTCCAACAACATAAATTAGTAACGGAATACACAACCGAATTTATTGAATACCTAAACACAATAGAACTGGATAAACTCTAGAGTGCAACTAACGATATCCCATAAGTAAAACTATGTATTAGTATATTTATTAAGCATGTACTATAATGGCATGTAGTATTACGTTTTTTGTAATGGAACATGCCGAAAATAAAGAATGTTTATATTAAAAAAAAAAAAATACATACATACATACATACATACATACATACATACATACATACATACATACATACATACATACATACATACATACATACATACATACATACATACATACATACATACATACATACATACATACATACATACATACATACATACATACATACATACATACATACATACATACATACATACATACATACATACATACATACATACATACATACATACATACATACATACATACATACATACATACATACATACATACATACATACATACATACATACATACATACATACATACATACATACATACATACATACATACATACATACATACATACATACATACATACATACATACATACATACATACATACATACATACATACATACATACATACATACATACATACATACATACATACATACATACATACATACATACATACATACATACATACATACATACATACATACATACATACATACATACATACATACATACATACATACATACATACATACATACATACATACATACATACATACATACATACATACATACATACATACATACATACATACATACATACATACATACATACATACATACATACATACATACATACATACATACATACATACATACATACATACATACATACATACATACATACATACATACATACATACATACATACATACATACATACATACATACATACATACATACATACATACATACATACATACATACATACATACATACATACATACATACATACATACATACATACATACATACATACATACATACATACATACATACATACATACATACATACATACATACATACATACATACATACATACATACATACATACATACATACATACATACATACATACATACATACATACATACATACATACATACATACATACATACATACATACATACATACATACATACATACATACATACATACATACATACATACATACATACATACATACATACATACATACATACATACATACATACATACATACATACATACATACATACATACATACATACATACATACATACATACATACATACATACATACATACATACATACATACATACATACATACATACATACATACATACATACATACATACATACATACATACATACATACATACATACATACATACATACATACATACATACATACATACATACATACATACATACATACATACATACATACATACATACATACATACATACATACATACATACATACATACATACATACATACATACATACATACATACATACATACATACATACATACATACATACATACATACATACATACATACATACATACATACATACATACATACATACATACATACATACATACATACATACATACATACATACATACATACATACATACATACATACATACATACATACATACATACATACATACATACATACATACATACATACATACATACATACATACATACATACATACATACATACATACATACATACATACATACATACATACATACATACATACATACATACATACATACATACATACATACATACATACATACATACATACATACATACATACATACATACATACATACATACATACATACATACATACATACATACATACATACATACATACATACATACATACATACATACATACATACATACATACATACATACATACATACATACATACATACATACATACATACATACATACATACATACATACATACATACATACATACATACATACATACATACATACATACATACATACATACATACATACATACATACATACATACATACATACATACATACATACATACATACATACATACATACATACATACATACATACATACATACATACATACATACATACATACATACATACATACATACATACATACATACATACATACATACATACATACATACATACATACATACATACATACATACATACATACATACATACATACATACATACATACATACATACATACATACATACATACATACATACATACATACATACATACATACATACATACATACATACATACATACATACATACATACATACATACATACATACATACATACATACATACATACATACATACATACATACATACATACATACATACATACATACATACATACATACATACATACATACATACATACATACATACATACATACATACATACATACATACATACATACATACATACATACATACATACATACATACATACATACATACATACATACATACATACATACATACATACATACATACATACATACATACATACATACATACATACATACATACATACATACATACATACATACATACATACATACATACATACATACATACATACATACATACATACATACATACATACATACATACATACATACATACATACATACATACATACATACATACATACATACATACATACATACATACATACATACATACATACATACATACATACATACATACATACATACATACATACATACATACATACATACATACATACATACATACATACATACATACATACATACATACATACATACATACATACATACATACATACATACATACATACATACATACATACATACATACATACATACATACATACATACATACATACATACATACATACATACATACATACATACATACATACATACATACATACATACATACATACATACATACATACATACATACATACATACATACATACATACATACATACATACATACATACATACATACATACATACATACATACATACATACATACATACATACATACATACATACATACATACATACATACATACATACATACATACATACATACATACATACATACATACATACATACATACATACATACATACATACATACATACATACATACATACATACATACATACATACATACATACATACATACATACATACATACATACTAACAGGGCTCAAAGTTGGATAGATCTAACGATTGCGAACAATCGGCTACTCAAGCACATAAGAAATTGGAAGTGCGGAGAAGAAGATAGTTTTTCCGATCATAAAATTATTTCCTTCAATATCGGTAGACCACAACAAATTAATACAAATACTTATCCGATAAAAGAAGATAATATTATAAGGAAAAGGTATATCGTCAAGAGTGAAGAAAATTTTAAAAAATTCAGCAACATACTACTCGCCCTCCTGATGCAGGAATTCAAATGTACGACAAGAGAAATTTCCCTGAAAGAGACAGATAACCAAGTTAGTAAAGTTATAAATCTGACAAGTGAAACTGAAAAAGTAATAGAAACATTCCATACATGCATCATAACAGCTTGTGACAGGTCATTTTATAAAAGTAAATCAAGAAAAATGTATACAAATAGGAAAACAGTACCATGGTGGAACGATCAACTGACAGTGCTAAGGAAAAGAGTAAATGCTTTACGCAGAAGATATCAGAGAACAGTAAATAATGAGCAGCTTAGAGAACAAAGAAAAATACTATACTCAGAAGGGAAACGCGAATACCAGTCACAATTACAAAATGCAAAATTAAACTCATGGAAAAAATACTGTACCATAGAAGAAGGAAGTAACCCATGGAATGCAGTATATAAATTGGCTGCAGGAAAGATAAGGACTCAGCTCACGCTAACAACTATTCAAAAAGAAGATGGCACCTACACATGTGATATCAAAGAAACAATTTCTCATATGCTAAACCACTTTGTTCCAGAAGACAAAACAGAAAATGATACTGTACAACAACAAGAACTTCGAAAACAACAAGAAGAACCACTGGCTACACCAGATGACAAGGAATTCACTGCAGAAGAAATATTTAACATAATTGAAAAATTTAATTCTAAGAAAGCACCAGGAGAAGATGGTATAACCAAGGATATCATAATGCGAGTATTTAGAGATTTCCCATCGTCACTGACTTCCATTTATAATAAATGCTTAAAACAAGGATGCTTTCCAAAAATATGGAAAAGATCACAAATAATCCCTATAGTTAAACCAGGAAAGGAGGGAAGCCACGAAGTCACAAAGTTCAGACCAATAAGTTTATTGAACATCGAAGGGAAAATCTTAGAAAAGCTATTGATAGATAGAATAAACCATCACACATATACCAATAATCTAATTAATACAAACCAGTATGGATTTATTCCACAAAAAAGCACCACTGATGCAGCGTTGGCGATCAAAGAATTCATACAAGTTCAATTGAACCAGAAAAAGAGTGTAATAGTAACCAGCCTGGATGTGAAGGGAGCGTTCGATGCTGCTTGGTGGCCCGGAATACTCAAAAATTTAAGGAACTTGCAGTGCCCAAAGAATCTATATAACTTAGTTAAAACATATTTCAGAGACAGAATAGCTAAACTCTCACTCAATCACTGTGAGGTAGAAAAAGAGGTCACAAAGGGCTGCCCTCAGGGATCCTGCTGTGGTCCAGGACTCTGGAATATCTTGTATAACACCTTATTCCACCTAAAATTCACGAAACAAAGTAAGGTGGTGGTATTTGCAGATGATTTGCTGCTGCTAACATCAGGAGAAACGTTCAGAATAGCAGAGATGTACGCAAATACCGATTTAAAGCTAATAGAAGATTGGGCAAAGCAGTACAAGATCCAATTCAACATCACTAAAACAAAAGCTATGCTGATATCCAGAAAAAGGAAGGAAGAAAAAAGTAAAATGAATTTGTATTTAAACAACAGGACAATAGAGCAGGTACAACAACTAAAATACCTGGGTATATTATTTGATAATAAATTGAGCTTTGGGGCGCACATAAATCAAGTGTCAGAGAAATGCGTGAAGCTCATAAATGCATTAAGTAAATCTGCCAAGCTGAACTGGGGCCTCGGACAACGAGCTTTAAGAATAATATACAAAGGAGCTATACTTCCAATGCTCTTATATGGAGTACAGGTATGGAATGAAGCGATTCAAAAAAGGAAACATATGTTGAAATATCAAAGGGTACAACGATTGATGAACATAAAGATTTCCAAAGCGTACAGAACTGTATCATATGAAGCATCCTGCATACTAGCAGCAGTCCTGCCAATAAATGTAAAAATAAAAGAAGTCTTAGAAATATATAAAGACACTCATTCAGCAAGCGCAAATGAAAAAGTTGAAGAAGTTCCCAAACTGAGCGAGTGGCCTCATCCTGCAGACAGATTGATCGTAAAAGAGGCACAGGAAGGAACAAAATGCAACACAGAAATATACACAGACGGTAGCAAAGTAGATGGAAAAGTTGGTGCAGCAGGAGTCATCTTTCAAAATGGGGAACTAGTAAAAAAATTACAATTCAAACTTGCCACACACTGCTCCAATAACCAGGCAGAACAGGTCGCAATTTTACAAACGCTTAAAGAAATACTCTGTAACAAGAAGATGGAGGACAGTGAAAAGAAACTAGTAATATACACTGACAGTTTAATTACACTAGAACTCCTTAAAAATGGCAAAGTTCGTAACAAAATAATAGAAGAAATAAAAGCAAACATCAGGTTATTACAGGACAGTGGCTGGGTAGTCTACATGAAATGGGTGAAGGCGCACGTGGGTCTTTATGGGAATGAGATGGCAGATAAGTTGGCGAAGGAAGCAGCACAGAAGGACAGTGGAGACGTCATCTACAATAAGATCCCAAGAAGCCACATCATCAAAGAAGCAGAGGCGCGAGCACTATATACTTGGCAACAACAATGGGACTCAACCACAAAAGGAAGGACCACAAAAATGTTTTTTCCCTCGGTGCAAGAACGCCTAAAAGTGAAGATACCACTAAATGGACAGATTACAGCAATGTTAACAGGACATGGAAAAACAAGAGAATATTACCATCGGTTCAAGATAGTGGAAAGTGCCTTGTGCAAGTGTCCGAATCAGAACCAAAATGTAAACCACCTAATATACGAGTGTTCTCTGTTAGATACTGAAAGAAAGAAACTAAAACAAAGTATTGTAAACAAAGGTGGACAGTGGCCAGTAACAAACAATGAACTTGCAAACAAATATATTAAGGAATTTATATCTTTTATAAACAATATAGATTTTGACAAACTATAACGAATATTGCAAATAACATAATCAGCCAAATAGTTTAATTTATAAACAATTGTAACTTTGTTAATTAACATATTGTAAAATCTAAAACTATTCAAATGTATAAAAAGCATGTAATATTACTAAGTAATGGGGCATGCTGTGTATTGGCAATAAATAAAAAAAAAATACATACATACATACATACATACATACATACATACATACATACATACATACATACATACATACATACATACATACATACATACATACATACATACATACATACATACATACATACATACATACATACATACATACATACATACATACATACATACATACATACATACATACATACATACATACATACATACATACATACATACATACATACATACATGAGAAGTATGTGAGAAGTTTTACACTATAAGTATGTACTTTGACTATAAGAGAAACATAGAAATAGACACAAAGAAAATTGAAAACATTCTGAATCATACCAAAGGAGATGGAGTAATAATATCAGCTGATACCAATGCGAGAAATACCTTATGGCACGATGTAATGAATAATGAACGAGGAAAAGCCCTAGAAGAATTTATCACTTCCACATCACTACACATAATTAATGAGAACACAGAAATACCAACTTTCGAAACAGCAAGGGCTAAAAGCTGGATAGACTTAACAATAACCAATAGTCACCTCCTTGCTCATATAATAGATTGGAATTGTGGAGTGGAAGAAAGCTGCTCAGACCACAAAATATTATCGTTCACATATGACAGCACAACTCAAGGATATATAAACACCTTAAAAGGTATAAAATACATAAAGAGAAATGAAAATTATGCAACTTTTGACACCCTTTTAGAACAAAATCTTAAGAATGTGTTTAACAGCCACAAATCCAGTGAGGAATTAGACACAGAACTTGCTTTAAATGTCGATAATTATACAGACGTAGAACGACTGGTCCAGCAGTGTCATATTTGCATAATTGAGGCATGTAATGGGGCATTCCATTTAAGCAGGTCAAAAATCAAGAGGCACAAAGGAAAATCTGTACCGTGGTGGAACCCTGAACTAACTATAATGAGAAAGAGAGTTAATGCACTCCGACGAAGGTATCAAAGAACCTTCAATAATGAAGAACTAAGGCAACAAAGGAAAAACATATATCTGGAAGTTAATAGAAATTACAGACATCTAGTAGATACGAGCAAATTAATCTCTTGGAAGGAATTCTGCAGCACTACGGATCAAGCCAACCCATGGCACTTAGTGTATAAAATTGCAGCGTGTAAATTTAAAAGTAAAAATATACTCACAACGATCAAGACTGAGGACGGTAAATATACAGATGATACACAGAACACATTAAAACATATGATAAATCACTTTATACCAGATGATGATAAGAATGATAATGAACATCATGTACAATTAAGAAGTAAAATAGCAGAACCTTTACATACTGCAAACGATGTTAAATTTACAAGAGAGGAAGTTAAAAGCGCACTCCACCATTTTAATCCCAACAAAGCCCCGGGAGAGGATGGCCTAACCAGTGATATTATTTTGAGATTTTTTCAACGGTTTCCACTCTTCTTCACTGAAATGTACAACAGTTGCCTTAAAAATGGATACTTTCCAAAATTATGGAAAAAATCTCTAATAATTCCAATAATTAAACCAGGCAAAGAAAGGAGTGAAGATGTCTCAAAATACAGGCCCATCAGCTTAATCAACATAGGTGGAAAAGTACTCGAGAAATTAATGATAGACAGGATACTCCATTATATGCACTCAAACGGACTATTTAGTGCCCGGCAATACGGATTCACTCCACAGAGAAGTACAATAGACGCAGTGATGGCAGTAAAACACTATGTTATGGAAAACCTAAAGAATAATAACTACATAGCTCTGATTAGTTTAGACGTCCAGGGAGCGTTTGATGCGGCATGGTGGCCGAGTATTCTTAACAACTTAAGACAAGTGAAATGTCCCCAAAATTTATATGCATTGACCCTGGACTACTTCAGAGATCGAAAAGCAAGTTTATGTACCAATGAGTACAGGGCTGAAAAAGATGTTGAAAAAGGGTGTCCACAGGGCTCGAGCTGTGGTCCTGGATTATGGAACGTCTTGTACAATCCCCTTCTACAGCTAGACTATACAAAATATACTGAGATAATTGCATTTGCAGATGATTTGCTTGTAATGACAAGAGGTAGAACAATAATAGAGACCGAAAACAATGCCAATGTAGATGTTACAAGGATTGAGCATTGGGCTAGAGACAATAAAATCAAATTCAATGAAACCAAATCAAAAGTACTAGTTGTTACTCGGAAAAAGAAAAGACAAAACTTGAGCATTAATATCTACATCAACAATAAGCCTATAGAGCAAGAATACCTTGGAATTTATTTAGACAGAAGATTTAGATTCAACAAGCACATCGATTATGTTCACGACAAAGCAATAGCCTTGATACATACTCTATCTAAATTTGCGAAACTAAACTGGGGACTTGGACATAAAGCATTGACTACAATATACAAAGGAGCACTTGAACCTATTCTCACCTATGGAGCACCTGTGTGGTATGAAGCTCTGCAATACTCTACTAACATCAAAAAACTACAACGCATCCAAAGGCTTCTAAACATTAAAATTATTAAAGCCTATAGGACAATATCTTTTGATGCTTCCTGCATCATGGCCGGCATTCAACCAATAGACATCACGATAAGTGGCAAAGTCAAACAGTATAAAGCAACTCATGGAGAGACAGACTATGATTCGCCCACAGATCTAAAGAACTGGAATCACCCTGCAGATAAGAGAACTATTCAAGAAACTCTGGAAAACAAGATATATGACATAGAAATTTATACAGATGGAAGCAAATCTGGAGGAAAAGTGGGAGCAGCTGCTGTAATATACAAACACCAAGTTCTTATCCATCAATTAAAGCACAGACTACATTCAAAATGCACGAATAACCAAGCAGAGCAGTTGGCCATATGGAAAGCACTACAGAAACTTCAAGAACTTGAGGCTATTGCGAATGAAGAAAGAGTTGCAGCGGTATACACAGACAGCAATGTTACAATATCCTTATTGAAGAATAATAGTAACCATAATTCTATAATAGATAACATACACAATACCCTTAATGCCCTTCAACAACGTCAGTGGACAATTCACTTCAGCTGGTTGAAGGCCCATAATGGTACTGCTGGTAATGAACTAGCTGATAGATTAGCCAAAGAAGCTTCTGCAGAAGGTGAAATAATATACTACAAAATTCCGAAATCCACCATCATATCACAAATAAATAATTTATCACTAGAACAATGGCAGAGCAGATGGAATAGCACAAATAACGCAGCAGTTACTAAATCATTTTTTCCCACAGTTCTAGACAGACTAAAATTAAAACTTCCAGCAAACCCAGAATTAACAGCAATATTAACAGGACATGGAAAAACAAATTCTTACCTATATCGATTTAACATCATAAATGATCCGTCCTGCACGTGTAACAAAGGAGAACAGACAGTCAATCATCTGATTTATCAGTGTGAAAATACAGAATACCAAAGGTCTATTCTAATTCGAGAGATAATAATGGAAGGAGGTAAATGGCCTGTCAACAATCAAGAATTAATATCAGTATATTTCCGAAGTTTCAGCAAATTCATCAAAAACTTGAAATTATAGAATGATTTAAATATGGCAAATAATGCAATCTATTGTTATAACCTTGTATTAGGAGTTTATGGTATATATTTTGTAACAATTGTTAACGTTAAGTATCTATATAGTGTAAAACAACTTGTAAATATCAATGTAAAATTGTGCGAAACTGTATTAGCATAATGTAAAAAATGCATGTAATGCTACCAAGGTGACGGGGCATGCAGATAATAATTAATAAATAAAAATAAAAAAAAAAATACATACATACATACATACATACATACATACATACATACATACATACATACATACATACATACATACATACATACATACATACATACATACATACATACATACATACATACATACATACATACATACATACATACATACATACATACATACATACATACATACATACATACATACATACATACATACATACATACATACATACATACATACATACATACATACATACATACATACATACATACATACATACATACATACATACATACATACATACATACATACATACATACATACATACATACATACATACATACATACATACATACATACATACATACATACATACATACATACATACATACATACATACATACATACATACATACATACATACATACATACATACATACATACATACATACATACATACATACATACATACATACATACATACATACATACATACATACATACATACATACATACATACATACATACATACATACATACATACATACATACATACATACATACATACATACATACATACATACATACATACATACATACATACATACATACATACATACATACATACATACATACATACATACATACATACATACATACATACATACATACATACATACATACATACATACATACATACATACATACATACATACATACATACATACATACATACATACATACATACATACATACATACATACATACATACATACATACATACATACATACATACATACATACATACATACATACATACATACATACATACATACATACATACATACATACATACATACATACATACATACATACATACATACATACATACATACATACATACATACATACATACATACATACATACATACATACATACATACATACATACATACATACATACATACATACATACATACATACATACATACATACATACATACATACATACATACATACATACATACATACATACATACATACATACATACATACATACATACATACATACATACATACATACATACATACATACATACATACATACATACATACATACATACATACATACATACATACATACATACATACATACATACATACATACATACATACATACATACATACATACATACATACATACATACATACATACATACATACATACATACATACATACATACATACATACATACATACATACATACATACATACATACATACATACATACATACATACATACATACATACATACATACATACATACATACATACATACATACATACATACATACATACATACATACATACATACATACATACATACATACATACATACATACATACATACATACATACATACATACATACATACATACATACATACATACATACATACATACATACATACATACATACATACATACATACATACATACATACATACATACATACATACATACATACATACATACATACATACATACATACATACATACATACATACATACATACATACATACATACATACATACATACATACATACATACATACATACATACATACATACATACATACATACATACATACATACATACATACATACATACATACATACATACATACATACATACATACATACATACATACATACATACATACATACATACATACATACATACATACATACATACATACATACATACATACATACATACATACATACATACATACATACATACATACATACATACATACATACATACATACATACATACATACATACATACATACATACATACATACATACATACATACATACATACATACATACATACATACATACATACATACATACATACATACATACATACATACAACAACAACAACAACAACTACATAGCTCTGATTAGTTTAGACGTCCAGGGAGCGTTTGATGCGGCATGGTGGCCGAGTATTCTTAACAACTTAAGACAAGTGAAATGTCCCCAAAATTTATATGCATTGACCCTGGACTACTTCAGAGATCGAAAAGCAAGTTTATGTACCAATGAGTACAGGGCTGAAAAAGATGTTGAAAAAGGGTGTCCACAGGGCTCGAGCTGTGGTCCTGGATTGTGGAACGTCTTGTACAATCCCCTTCTACAGCTAGACTATACAAAATATACTGAGATAATTGCATTTGCAGATGATTTGCTTGTAATGACAAGAGGTAGAACAATAATAGAGACCGAAAACAATGCCAATGTAGATGTTACAAGAATTGAGCATTGGGCTAGAGACAATAAAATCAAATTCAATGAAACCAAATCAAAAGTACTAGTTGTTACTCGGAAAAAGAAAAGACAAAACTTGAGCATTAATATCTACATCAACAATAAGCCCATAGAGCAAGTCGAAGCATTGAAATACCTTGGAATTTATTTAGACAGAAGATTTAGATTCAACAAGCACATCGATTATGTTCACGACAAAGCAATAGCCTTGATACATACTCTATCTAAATTTGCGAAACTAAACTGGGGACTTGGACATAAAGCATTGACTACAATATACAAAGGAGCACTTGAACCTATTCTCACCTATGGAGCACCTGTGTGGTACGAAGCTCTGCAATACTCTACTAACATCAAAAAACTACAACGCATCCAAAGGCTTCTAAACATTAAAATTATTAAAGCCTATAGGACAATATCTTTTGATGCTTCCTGCATCATGGCCGGCATTCAACCAATAGACATCACGATAAGTGGCAAAGTCAAACAGTATAAAGCAACTCATGGAGAGACAGACTATGATTCGCCCACAGATCTAAAGAACTGGAATCACCCTGCAGATAAGAGAACTATTCAAGAAACTCTGGAAAACAAGATATATGACATAGAAATTTATACAGATGGAAGCAAATCTGGAGGAAAAGTGGGAGCAGCTGCTGTAATATACAAACACCAAGTTCTTATCCATCAATTAAAGCACAGACTACATTCAAAATGCACGAATAACCAAGCAGAGCAGTTGGCCATATGGAAAGCACTACAGAAACTTCAAGAACTTGAGGCTATTGCGAATGAAGAAAGAGTTGCAGCGGTATACACAGACAGCAATGTTACAATATCCTTATTGAAGAATAATAGTAACCATAATTCTATAATAGATAACATACACAATACCCTTAATGCCCTTCAACAACGTCAGTGGACAATTCACTTCAGCTGGTTGAAGGCCCATAATGGTACTGCTGGTAATGAACTAGCTGATAGATTAGCCAAAGAAGCTTCTGCAGAAGGTGAAATAATATACTACAAAATTCCGAAATCCACCATCATATCACAAATAAATAATTTATCACTAGAACAATGGCAGAGCAGATGGAATAGCACAAATAACGCAGCAGTTACTAAATCATTTTTTCCCACAGTTCTAGACAGACTAAAATTAAAACTTCCAGCAAACCCAGAATTAACAGCAATATTAACAGGACATGGAAAAACAAATTCTTACCTATATCGATTTAACATCATAAATGATCCGTCCTGCACGTGTAACAAAGGAGAACAGACAGTCAATCATCTGATTTATCAGTGTGAAAATACAGAATACCAAAGGTCTATTCTAATTCGAGAGATAATAATGGAAGGAGGTAAATGGCCTGTCAACAATCAAGAATTAATATCAGTATATTTCCGAAGTTTCAGCAAATTCATCAAAAACTTGAAATTATAGAATGATTTAAATATGGCAAATAACGCAATCTATTGTTATAACCTTGTATTAGGAGTTTATGGTATATATTTTGTAACAATTGTTAACGTTAAGTATCTATATAGTGTAAAACAACTTGTAAATATCAATGTAAAATTGTGCAAAACTGTATTAGCATAATGTAAAGAATGCATGTAATGCTACCAAGGTAACGGGCATGCAGATAATAATTAATAAATAAAAATAAAAAAAAATAATACATACATACATACATACATACATACATACATACATACATACATACATACATACATACATACATACATACATACATACATACATACATACATACATACATACATACATACATACATACATACATACATACATACATACATACATACATACATACATACATACATACATACATACATACATACATACATACATACATACATACATACATACATACATACATACATACATACATACATACATACATACATACATACATACATACATACATACATACATACATACATACATACATACATACATACATACATACATACATACATACATACATACATACATACATACATACATACATACATACATACATACATACATACATACATACATACATACATACATACATACATACATACATACATACATACATACATACATACATACATACATACATACATACATACATACATACATACATACATACATACATACATACATACATACATACATACATACATACATACATACATACATACATACATACATACATACATACATACATACATACATACATACATACATACATACATACATACATACATACATACATACATACATACATACATACATACATACATACATACATACATACATACATACATACATACATACATACATACATACATACATACATACATACATACATACATACATACATACATACATACATACATACATACATACATACATACATACATACATACATACATACATACATACATACATACATACATACATACATACATACATACATACATACATACATACATACATACATACATACATACATACATACATACATACATACATACATACATACATACATACATACATACATACATACATACATACATACATACATACATACATACATACATACATACATACATACATACATACATACATACATACATACATACATACATACATACATACATACATACATACATACATACATACATACATACATACATACATACATACATACATACATACATACATACATACATACATACATACATACATACATACATACATACATACATACATACATACATACATACATACATACATACATACATACATACATACATACATACATACATACATACATACATACATACATACATACATACATACATACATACATACATACATACATACATACATACATACATACATACATACATACATACATACATACATACATACATACATACATACATACATACATACATACATACATACATACATACATACATACATACATACATACATACATACATACATACATACATACATACATACATACATACATACATACATACATACATACATACATACATACATACATACATACATACATACATACATACATACATACATACATACATACATACATACATACATACATACATACATACATACATACATACATACATACATACATACATACATACATACATACATACATACATACATACATACATACATACATACATACATACATACATACATACATACATACATACATACATACATACATACATACATACATACATACATACATACATACATACATACATACATACATACATACATACATACATACATACATACATACATACATACATACATACATACATACATACATACATACATACATACATACATACATACATACATACATACATACATACATACATACATACATACATACATACATACATACATACATACATACATACATACATACATACATACATACATACATACATACATACATACATACATACATACATACATACATACATACATACATACATACATACATACATACATACATACATACATACATACATACATACATACATACATACATACATACATACATACATACATACATACATACATACATACATACATACATACATACATACATACATACATACATACATACATACATACATACATACATACATACATACATACATACATACATACATACATACATACATACATACATACATACATACATACATACATACATACATACATACATACATACATACATACATACATACATACATACATACATACATACATACATACATACATACATACATACATACATACATACATACATACATACATACATACATACATACATACATACATACATACATACATACATACATACATACATACATACATACATACATACATACATACATACATACATACATACATACATACATACATACATACATACATACATACATACATACATACATACATACATACATACATACATACATACATACATACATACATACATACATACATACATACATACATACATACATACATACATACATACATACATACATACATACATACATACATACATACATACATACATACATACATACATACATACATACATACATACATACATACATACATACATACATACATACATACATACATACATACATACATACATACATACATACATACATACATACATACATACATACATACATACATACATACATACATACATACATACATACATACATACATACATACATACATACATACATACATACATACATACATACATACATACATACATACATACATACATACATACATACATACATACATACATACATACATACATACATACATACATACATACATACATACATACATACATACATACATACATACATACATACATACATACATACATACATACATACATACATACATACATACATACATACATACATACATACATACATACATACATACATACATACATACATACATACATACATACATACATACATACATACATACATACATACATACATACATACATACATACATACATACATACATACATACATACATACATACATACATACATACATACATACATACATACATACATACATACATACATACATACATACATACATACATACATACATACATACATACATACATACATACATACATACATACATACATACATACATACATACATACATACATACATACATACATACATACATACATACATACATACATACATACATACATACATACATACATACATACATACATACATACATACATACATACATACATACATACATACATACATACATACATACATACATACATACATACATACATACATACATACATACATACATACATACATACATACATACATACATACATACATACATACATACATACATACATACATACATACATACATACATACATACATACATACATACATACATACATACATACATACATACATACATACATACATACATACATACATACATACATACATACATACATACATACATACATACATACATACATACATACATACATACATACATACATACATACATACATACATACATACATACATACATACATACATACATACATACATACATACATACATACATACATACATACATACATACATACATACATACATACATACATACATACATACATACATACATACATACATACATACATACATACATACATACATACATACATACATACATACATACATACATACATACATACATACATACATACATACATACATACATACATACATACATACATACATACATACATACATACATACATACATACATACATACATACATACATACATACATACATACATACATACATACATACATACATACATACATACATACATACATACATACATACATACATACATACATACATACATACATACATACATACATACATACATACATACATACATACATACATACATACATACATACATACATACATACATACATACATACATACATACATACATACATACATACATACATACATACATACATACATACATACATACATACATACATACATACATACATACATACATACATACATACATACATACATACATACATACATACATACATACATACATACATACATACATACATACATACATACATACATACATACATACATACATACATACATACATACATACATACATACATACATACATACATACATACATACACACATACACACACACACACACACACACACACACACACACACACACACACACACACACACACACACACACACACACACACACACACACACACACACACACACACACACACACACACACACACACACACACACACACACACATACATACATACATACATACATACATACATACATACATACATACATACATACATACATACATACATACATACATACATACATACATACATACATACATACATACATACATACATACATACATACATACATACATACATACATACATACATACATACATACATACATACATACATACATACATACATACATACATACATACATACATACATACATACATACATACATACATACATACATACATACATACATACATACATACATACATACATACATACATACATACATACATACATACATACATACATACATACATACATACATACATACATACATACATACATACATACATACATACATACATACATACATACATACATACATACATACATACATACATACATACATACATACATACATACATACATACATACATACATACATACATACATACATACATACATACATACATACATACATACATACATACATACATACATACATACATACATACATACATACATACATACATACATACATACATACATACATACATACATACATACATACATACATACATACATACATACATACATACATACATACATACATACATACATACATACATACATACATACATACATACATACATACATACATACATACATACATACATACATACATACATACATACATACATACATACATACATACATACATACATACATACATACATACATACATACATACATACATACATACATACATACATACATACATACATACATACATACATACATACATACATACATACATACATACATACATACATACATACATACATACATACATACATACATACATACATACATACATACATACATACATACATACATACATACATACATACATACATACATACATACATACATACATACATACATACATACATACATACATACATACATACATACATACATACATACATACATACATACATACATACATACATACATACATACATACATACATACATACATACATACATACATACATACATACATACATACATACATACATACATACATACATACATACATACATACATACATACATACATACATACATACATACATACATACATACATACATACATACATACATACATACATACATACATACATACATACATACATACATACATACATACATACATACATACATACATACATACATACATACATACATACATACATACATACATACATACATACATACATACATACATACATACATACATACATACATACATACATACATACATACATACATACATACATACATACATACATACATACATACATACATACATACATACATACATACATACATACATACATACATACATACATACATACATACATACATACATACATACATACATACATACATACATACATACATACATACATACATACATACATACATACATACATACATACATACATACATACATACATACATACATACATACATACATACATACATACATACATACATACATACATACATACATACATACATACATACATACATACATACATACATACATACATACATACATACATACATACATACATACATACATACATACATACATACATACATACATACATACATACATACATACATACATACATACATACATACATACATACATACATACATACATACATACATACATACATACATACATACATACATACATACATACATACATACATACATACATACATACATACATACATACATACATACATACATACATACATACATACATACATACATACATACATACATACATACATACATACATACATACATACATACATACATACATACATACATACATACATACATACATACATACATACATACATACATACATACATACATACATACATACATACATACATACATACATACATACATACATACATACATACATACATACATACATACATACATACATACATACATACATACATACATACATACATACATACATACATACATACATACATACATACATACATACATACATACATACATACATACATACATACATACATACATACATACATACATACATACATACATACATACATACATACATACATACATACATACATACATACATACATACATACATACATACATACATACATACATACATACATACATACATACATACATACATACATACATACATACATACATACATACATACATACATACATACATACATACATACATACATACATACATACATACATACATACATACATACATACATACATACATACATACATACATACATACATACATACATACATACATACATACATACATACATACATACATACATACATACATACATACATACATACATACATACATACATACATACATACATACATACATACATACATACATACATACATACATACATACATACATACATACATACATACATACATACATACATACATACATACATACATACATACATACATACATACATACATACATACATACATACATACATACATACATACATACATACATACATACATACATACATACATACATACATACATACATACATACATACATACATACATACATACATACATACATACATACATACATACATACATACATACATACATACATACATACATACATACATACATACATACATACATACATACATACATACATACATACATACATACATACATACATACATACATACATACATACATACATACATACATACATACATACATACATACATACATACATACATACATACATACATACATACATACATACATACATACATACATACATACATACATACATACATACATACATACATACATACATACATACATACATACATACATACATACATACATACATACATACATACATACATACATACATACATACATACATACATACATACATACATACATACATACATACATACATACATACATACATACATACATACATACATACATACATACATACATACATACATACATACATACATACATACATACATACATACATACATACATACATACATACATACATACATACATACATACATACATACATACATACATACATACATACATACATACATACATACATACATACATACATACATACATACATACATACATACATACATACATACATACATACATACATACATACATACATACATACATACATACATACATACATACATACATACATACATACATACATACATACATACATACATACATACATACATACATACATACATACATACATACATACATACATACATACATACATACATACATACATACATACATACATACATACATACATACATACATACATACATACATACATACATACATACATACATACATACATACATACATACATACATACATACATACATACATACATACATACATACATACATACATACATACATACATACATACATACATACATACATACATACATACATACATACATACACACACACACACACACACACACACACACACACACACACACACACACACACACACACACACACACACACACACACACACACACACACACACACACACACACACACACACACACACACACACACACACACACACACACACACACACACACACACACACACACACACACACACACACACACACACACACACATACATACATACATACATACATACATACATACATACATACATACATACATACATACATACATACATACATACATACATACATACATACATACATACATACATACATACATACATACATACATACATACATACATACATACATACATACATACATACATACATACATACATACATACATACATACATACATACATACATACATACATACATACATACATACATACATACATACATACATACATACATACATACATACATACATACATACATACATACATACATACATACATACATACATACATACATACATACATACATACATACATACATACATACATACATACATACATACATACATACATACATACATACATACATACATACATACATACATACATACATACATACATACATACATACATACATACATACATACATACATACATACATACATACATACATACATACATACATACATACATACATACATACATACATACATACATACATACATACATACATACATACATACATACATACATACATACATACATACATACATACATACATACATACATACATACATACATACATACATACATACATACATACATACATACATACATACATACATACATACATACATACATACATACATACATACATACATACATACATACATACATACATACATACATACATACATACATACATACATACATACATACATACATACATACATACATACATACATACATACATACATACATACATACATACATACATACATACATACATACATACATACATACATACATACATACATACATACATACATACATACATACATACATACATACATACATACATACATACATACATACATACATACATACATACATACATACATACATACATACATACATACATACATACATACATACATACATACATACATACATACATACATACATACATACATACATACATACATACATACATACATACATACATACATACATACATACATACATACATACATACATACATACATACATACATACATACATACATACATACATACATACATACATACATACATACATACATACATACATACATACATACATACATACATACATACATACATACATACATACATACATACATACATACATACATACATACATACATACATACATACATACATACATACATACATACATACATACATACATACATACATACATACATACATACATACATACATACATACATACATACATACATACATACATACATACATACATACATACATACATACATACATACATACATACATACATACATACATACATACATACATAGCTTTAGAGCTCTTATTACCAAAGAGTTTTCACAATTTAATTCCATCTGTTAAAAAATGAAGTATGCTTTGCATGTATATTGTTTATTGAATTTGATTGATATCTGTTACTGCTTCTAAGAATTCTAAAAAGGTCTTGTTAATATAGTCATTTAAGATTACCTATTAATTTCATTCAGAACTGGTTGTGACTATTGAGATTTGAAGTACTTCTGGCAGGGATTGCTGTTTTGTTCCATTATTGCTTTAATTTTTTGAGTAATTCATGTCAATTGCTTCAACAAATGAAGCTATTCTAACTGCCTCTGTAGTTGTGTGGTTCTTATTTTGGCTGGGAGCTTATTTCCAGGCTGGGAGGGGGTAGGACATTTTTCTTTGATTGGTACCATCTTCTAACCTCCACAGTGTCTGAAAGTATGCATTTAGGATTAAATGTGAGTGTATTACTGTAAATGAATAAAAAGCCAGTGACAACTTATATATCAAAAAGATAATAACACCAAGTGTTGTTTCTTCTCTCAAAATCCCTAATAAAATCACGACAATTAAAGGGGGCTATAGAAATTAAACAATTAAGAGAAAAAAGAAAAAGCAACAGCAGCTTACTTCTTACGAGTACTTCACTACTTACCTTATATTGTAATGGAGCCTTTGCTGTTGGCTGTCCACATATTGGTGGTCAGTGGTGTTCTTTTGAGTGCCAGCAAGTGTATGATTGACAGCAGAATGAGGCATTCTCAGCTTTAGAGCTGTTTGGAACTCATATCAAAATACTTACAGAAGCCTCCAAACATTTCTTTCTCAGGTCTGCACCAAGTCTTGGGAGATTGTACAGGTATGAAAGAGAGTTATTGCAACCACATGACAAATGATGGTGGTCTTCAGGTTCATCTTCAGTTTTGTACATGACTAGCTGTTGTATTAATTTTTTGCAGTTTTATTTTTGTTTTCATACAGGAAGTAGCTTCTTCTTTTGATGATATCATCAGTTTTATGTAGCTTTAGTTCCTCATGCAGGGCATGTGCTGATGCTACCATTGGCAGATTTGTGATTATTTGTATTATTTGATTTTGCAGCTTGCCAAGGTATGATTTTGCTGCATATTCCCAGATTGGTATGCCATATATAAGGGTTACCAGGTTTTGCATAGCATTAACTCCATGTTTAGGTGAAGCTGGCTGATCAGGTTAAAAACTGGTAAAATTTATGTAGTTGTCTGTTCACTGTGGCTCTAGTTCCATTCATGTATTGGAACCATATAAGACCTTCATACACATGAAATCTAAATAGGCAACTGGCTCCTTCCATTTTATTCTTTCACTTTATTTGTTGGCAGTGAGAAGTGAGGAGCTGCAACTGCAACCTCCTGAGCCAATTTTCTGGCTGGGGATGTGTGATTCTGGTCACATCACCTCCCTATATTGGTTGGAGATTATTTACCTCTGCTATGCATAAGTGGGTGTGAGGATGGCAGTCAGGATGGTGAACCCAGGCCCTTTGCAATCAGTAATGCCACAGAATTTTTAAATTCAAATCTTTACCAGAGTACAGCAAGATATAGAACCTAGTGTGTTACATTCATACAACTTATTCTAGCCATTATAATATATTGTTAGACAGCTTCTACAAACTATTACTACAAAAGCTTACTTGTCTAGTGGTATTTTAATCAAAATAATTGTTTTTGAGGAAATAAACAGAAATGTTTTCCATATAAAAGGTAGTTTACTGTGTGAGGATTTTCTTGAAAATTTTTATGTGGCACCTTTATCAGATACTGAAATTAAATGTGAAGATTTGTATCTATCCAAAATTTAACTTTTGAATTATGCTGTTCACATATGCATACACATATTCATGCGTGCACACAATGCACTCATAGCCTTTTTTTAAGAATGCTCTTTTAGGGTTCATGGGGTCCCAAAAATGTATTTTTGGTGAACTCTCAATACCAAATTTTTGGGTGCTATGTAATTCTTTGACTATTAGGTATGTGTTAGAGAAAGTGTGCAAGGCAATTTTCACTAATGCTGTCACTGAACATAGTAAAGATATCAAAAATTTCTGTTGCAGAAAACAAGTCAAATTACAATTATGAAAATAAGAGAATAAATGGATGATTAGATATGCTTTATAATAGATAAAGATGACAAAATAATACAACATTTTGACACAAAGTGGAACAAATGCCTCTCTGCCTATTTAACATCCAATGAAGATGTATGATGAACTGAAGATTATTTCTCACTTTTCTTTTCATTCTGTTTGCTCTGTTGTAGAATCAGAAAAGTTTGAGGGATAAAGTTTGTACAAATGATGTTATTGAAGTGTTTCGTGGTGCACGGGGAAAATATGAAGAGGTTCCAACATCTTGTCTGGTGCCTGGAGATATAATTGTACTACCATCCAATGGATGCAACATGCAGTGTGATGCTGCTTTGTTAAATGGTTCCTGTGTGGTCAATGAAAGCATGCTCACTGGTAAGTCACAGTTAGAAGGTTTTCTTTTGTGTTAAAATAAATAATTTTATATGCTAATTTGTTAATAAAAGATACTTGCTTTAAGTCATTAACTCCTCTAATTTTGAGTAGTCGGAAGCTTTCACGGCCGGAGTTAGAATTAAGGCTAGAGATTTCTTCTGGGCTTAAAAGCCGTGGTCTGCTGGAGTTTTGAGGTCCAGCCATTTCATCCACACCTGCGGTGGACATCATCGATGGCATAATCTTTTAAATTTGCTTGCACTAAACATGACCTTTGAATCTAGTTTTCAAGGACTGATTTATCTGTTCAGGTGAAAGTGTTCCAGTGAATAAGACTGCACTCCCCAAGTTAGAAGGTGTAGTTTATAACCCCAGAGAGGATGTGAATCATACCATCTTCTGTGGCACAAGGGTGAGCAAAATTGCTTGCATATGCATGTTGGTATTGTTTTCTTACAATTGATTGGATTGATGTGCAACAAATTAATGAGTAATAAAATTATGAATTTAAATTAATAAGAAAATTATTTGGTAAACCTTTATTTCTTATGAATTTCTAATATCCTGCATTTTTATGAATAATATTGTATTAAAACTTGTATGTAGACTTAACAGAAATAACAATCATGATTATATAGGAATTATCACTACCTCTTACAAATAGGAAATAATAACATATTTTCCAATTAAACTTTATTTTTCTATTTATGTAGGTGATACAGGCACAAGCTCATGGTGCAGAGCATGTTCATGCTGTGGTACTAAGGACTGGTTTCCTCACAGCTAAAGGTGCTCTGGTCTGTTCTATATTACATCCACCACCAGCTGACTTTCACTTTGATCGGGAATCTTATCTGTTCCTGGGATTTCTCACCATTGTAGCTCTTGCAGGGCTTATATACACAGTTGTCCTCAAAGTAAGTATACTTCCACTCCCACCACCACCACTTTCGTCCGATATGACACAATGTTGGAGGACGTTAATTTAAAAAAAAAAAAAAAAAACCACCACCACCACCACCAGCACCACCACCATCACCACCACCACCATCACCACCACCACTACCATCACCACTACCACCATCACCACCACCACCATCCACCACCATCACCAACCACCACCATCACCACCACCACCACTACCATCACCACCACTACCACCATCACCACCATCACCACCATCCACCACCATCACCACCCACCACCATCACCACCACCACCACTACCATCACCACCACTACCACCATCACCACCATCACCACCATCCACCACCATCACCACCCACCACCATCACCACCACCACCACCACTACCATCACCACCACTACTATCACCACCACCACCATTGCCACCACCACCACCACCATCACCACCACCGCCACCACCACCACCACCACCACCACCACCACCACCACCACCATTGCCACCACCACCACTACCGTCACCGTCACTGCCATTAAGTGATGTTTTCAAATGAGTATATATCTCTCAATAATTGCAACATTTGCTGTGAATAATGTATGCTTCTAATAGGAAATTAAATTCTTTATTGTCAATAGACTGCAATACAGTTTTTGACATTGTCACACATTTATATTTATAATTTGTATTACAGAGATGGACAACCTAATGGTTACACATATTACTATAGCTACCTATCATTTGTGAATAGCCTTGCTTGATGTTACTCATTTCAATTTATGTTTGACATTGCTTTCTGACTTGCTGTAGGTTGGACGCCAGATTCAAGCAGGGGATATAGCAGTTAAAGCCTTGGATCTTATCACAATTGTTATTCCTCCAGCTTTACCTGCTGCTCTCACTGTGGGCAAGTTGTATGCTCAGAATCGCTTACAGTCGGGTGGTATCCAGTGTATCAACTCTCACGTTATCAATGTCGCAGGCTCTATCAACTGTGTTTGTTTTGATAAGGTATGACTTACAGATGTGCTTAATTTACTGTAGCAATTGGGAATATATGTGAAATGTAAATTTAAATAGATGTAATTAGCAGTGGCGTAGAGTGACTATCAGACTTGGGTATGTAACTCAATGAATATTGTAAATTTCATTAAAATATGACCCAATTTAAACAGAATTGCTCTTCACAGTTTCCATCTGCTATCGTTCAATATTAAATAATATGAGAGCATGCTTCAAAAGAGAATCTCTTTTCTGTGAGAACTTACATCTGTAAATCAAATAAACGTCTCTTCAATATTTCCGCTAACATTTATTAATGAACTGTTCAGAGTTGTTCTTTACTATTAATGTCATCTAGTATCAATAAAACAAAGAAGGCAGAAATTTGTTTCTCAATTCCATATGTCATGATGACATTTTCACTTCAAATTAAGTTATTCTAAACATCAGGTAAAGTTGCACAAAAACAATTGAATTTTCCAAGTGTACTTTCAGAGAGATGTCTAACATCACTAATTCATTTAAATATTCAATATAATTACCTCTGAAGATTCTTCATTCTCATTGTGACCATGAAAGCAAGTCCCTATTTTCCTAGAAAACATACAGCTCATACAAAATGAGAAAGTTGTTGTTTTTAGCTAATGCTGGATTTCTGACAATGAAGTTATTAATCCTCTTGCTCTCCAACATTTTTCACTGATGGATGGGGCACTAGAAGTGGTCGGGCATATTTGAAGGTGGTCTTGATCCATTTCCTCTTGCAGATCACATAGAGGACAGAGACAAAATGAGAAAGTAAAACTCTGTTCTTTTTCACTTCACTGTTATGCTGTTCAACTGAGAGCTTATACTAATTATTCAATGAAAATTCTATTCCTGGATTTATCCCAAACATTTCTGGTTGTTTTTCACATAATATGTGATTACAAGAATAGTTGTGTTTTATGGTTGCCCCATAAATGCTATTTAATTCTTCATAAGTGCTAAAATTCCAAACTCACTTTTCTTTTGAAAAAAAGCTAAACAAAATATTTGTTTAAAATATTATGAGACAGCCAGGAGTCAGGAGTCATTTTAATACACTTTGATGTTGAAATGCCTTGTACATTTTCTAATGTTCATCATAATACTGAGTGCACGTTTTGGAGGGTCTGCTTTAATTACATATTGCTTTCTAGAGAAATTTTAATGTTTAAAAGCTTCTTATGTTGAGTTTGTCGATCAGATGACAGTTTATTTTGATTTTCCTTGCAACAATGGCACAGAAGCGCAGCTCTGTTTATGCTCTATCTCTGATTCATGTTGCGATGTCATGTATGTAACTGCCTCTCTTGCATATTCTTGCCCCAGAATCTGCGCAAATCTTAACCTACATGAGCTTTAACAGTAAGTAACCAAGTGTCCAAATAATGCTCAAATGTCCACAATTAAGAGTACTCATACAAGAAACAAAATAAATTGCAAATTACTCCCTATTCATGACTAAAAATGCAATAATGTTAGTGCAATTCTCAGTGTGAGATGTGGTTTACGTAAAACATACCTTGGCTCAGGCACACACCAGCTTCCTCTAGCTGATGAGCCGATCTTTGTTTCTTTGAACCCGCAGTCTTGGGAACCAGAGTGTAACATGTTACCCCTAGTCCATGGAGAATGACCTTCCTGAAGGAGTGGATGAAGTAAAGAAACTGCAGGAGACTATAGATCACAGGAGACAGATCTTAGGAAATGCACCAATATCTCTAACAATTCTAACTTAAAGCTGATCATATCTTCAGGCTGCTCAGAGGCCCATCATATTGTAGGAATAAGAAGAGCTCATTTCCAATGAGAGGGTGATCAATCAGTCCCCCTTGTGGGTGGCTAGCCAACCACAGTGCCTCCCCTCAGCTGAACACTGTATTTCCAGAGTGCAAGCATCACTACAGCACATCCTACTAGCTATCTTGCTGACACAACCTGGAAAGACCAGATGGAGAGAGAATGAAAAGAATGAAATGAAAGGGAGTAATGCAGGGGATGTAAGATAAATATTGTTCCCAACATTTGCCTGATTGACCCAGGAAAAAAAAAAAAAAAGACACCCAAGGTCATGAAGGTCAACCATGAGAATCAAACCCATGACCTTCCAAATGTAAAATCAGACATCACCACCTGAGCCATCCTGCTCAGTGGTCAATTAAGGTTTGTTGGACAACAATAAAAAGCAAAATGAGTGGTGAAGGGTTGTAGGCACTTAGTTGTGGGTTAAAATTCTGTGTAATACTGTGTCCTGTTCTTTCAGTGATTTACTCTGTTCTAGCTGCAATAGTATTTACTACATATGCACAACATGCTGCCAAGTGGAGGAAGTTTAGCAATGTCAGTGTAGCACCATTTGGTTCTTGTCAAATGTGAGATGGTTTGGACCACATTATAGTACTTTAGCATGTCTTCCATGCCCATCTTATGGACCACATATGAATATACATATTCTACCTATCTTTAGAAACTTTGTCTGATATATTATAAGCCTTGCAGCTTAGAGAGTGTAGAGGGATCTTCTTACATCTACATATAATGGCAGGTTTTGTACATGTATGGTACAGAACTGTGAGAAAAACATATTGTTTCTTATTCAGACAGGAACACTTACAGAGGATGGGATGGATGTGTGGGGCATCGTACCTGTTAAGGGGGGAAAATTCCAGGAAGCAAAAAGGGAGCCAACAAATCTGGAACCAAAAGATGAACTGCAGCAAGCAATGGCAACTTGTCATTCTCTTATGTTCATCGACGGAGCCCTGGCAGGAGATCCTTTGGACCTAAAGGTATATGAAATACTGCATCTTTAAACATACCTAGATGTTAATATCATAGGGGATGAACTCCAAACTCCTTTTTTCAAAGGACATTCTTACAAACTCTTATTCCGATATCTTCTTTGTGTTAGTTGAGATAAACATTTGTACAAATTATCTTATTGCTTATTTCCTTGTAGGCACAAGGGGAATAATAGAATACAGTAGGCTTTGAGCGAGTCAAATATTTTAAAGCTTTGAGATCCCATTCTCTTTGCACACTTAACATATAAAAAAATGAATAACAATGTTCCATTTCACGAAAGTTTTCCGAAACTGACACAAATAACAAGGAATATCTTCGAAATGGTTCAATCTACCAAAAAAATTATTAGACATAAATTGTTTTAGCGAGATCTACATTTTTTGTGTGTTATGATTTTGTCTGTCTCTTACGGTTTACGAGATATACAAAATTATCTAGAGTAAACAGGACTACATATGCTATAGCCAGAAAACTCAAAATATACATTTAATTTGTCATACAAATATCTTAAACATATAGCATTTTAATCAAAATTGTTTGATTTTCAGGAAAATCAAAATTTTCGAAAAATTTTCCATGTAAAGGGTAGTTTAGGGTGGGGCTATTTTCTTCAAAATCAAAGTGTCGCATCCTTGAAAGAAATTTAGCTTAAATACCAACTTTGGTTTTTAACCGACTTTTCGTTTTTGAGTTATGCTGTCCACAGACTGACAGACACACAGACTGACACACACACACGCACGCATGCACACACACACACACACATGCCTGCGAACGCACATACGCACACACGGACCTTTTTTAAAAATACCTTTTTTGGATTCAGGGGGCCTCAAAACATATATTTCCGGTGAAATCTCGACATTGAAGTTTTGAGTGGAATACAATACTTCCTTCTACTTACCAGTAGAGAAAGTAAAAAGAAAACTCATGCACACACACACACACACACACACACACATGCCTGCGAACGCACATACGCACACACGGACCTTTTTTAAAAATACCTTTTTTGGATTCAGGGGGTTTCAAAATATATATTTCCGGTGAAATCTCGACATTGAAGTTTTGAGTGGAATACAATACTTCCTTCTACTTACCAGTAGAGAAAGTAAAAAGAAAACTCATGCACACACACACACACACACACACACACACACACACACACACAAAAAAATTCCAAACATAAACTACCTATTTCCTTCATGTGAAACAGATTTCATAATACATAACAATGTTATACTTACCATTCTTGACACTGTCTAGTAATTTAATGAGTTGTACAATTCCTTTCTGGAGTTTGGGAAATGCATCCTGATTAGTAAGTAACCACAATCATTTATCTCACTTTGCCTTGCTCTGTTATATTGAAAAGATAAAATGGATGATGTTTAGATTCAAGGGAGGTCTGATGCTACAGGGTAATATGAGCTCAGTCTCATTCTTGGAATAAACTAAAAAGATTAGTAAATAATTACATTTTACATGTAATTATTTGGAATTAAAGTATAATTTGATTAGCATTGGGTTTGTTCTGGTGAAACTGAGAGTTAACAATATTAAAGAGGCCACAGAGCAGCATGAATTTAAATGTGATATGTCACCTTTTACAGCATATGGAGCTTTTTGTGGAAAGTGAGTTGATAGCAGCTAAAGTAGTTGACATTTACAAAGGCCAATGACCTGGATATGAAGTAAGCTAGTAACTGTGTCAACATCTACTAGAAGTCTTTTTTTTTTCATTTATTTGCCCATAGACATTGTGAAATGTTTCGAGCATAGTCAAAATACAATTCTAAGAAGATAAAACAACAATTTACATCATAAGTAATAACAATAATTTTCTTATAATGATAACATCAATGGAAACAGCAAGTTACACTTTATGTTGACACTACTAATAATTATAATCTGGCCAAGAAGAGTTAATTATGCTGTTGGGCTAGTGTGATGCAGTTCTCTCATCTTATAAAGTTTAAAATCCTCTTTTTATGTGATGATGATGGTGATGATGATGATGACGATGACAGTGATGATGATAATTATAATAACAATAATAATAACAACAACAACAACAATAGCTATAATAATAACAATAACAACAATGATGATAATGATAATGATAATGAATTATTTCCTTTCTGTGTTCATTCATGCCTTTCTAAAAGAAAACAACTGAAGAAAGACTGTCAACACTACCACTGCTGCCTGTATTACCCTATAAACGTTGCAAACATGTTTGTCTTGCATGCGCTTGTCTAAGCTGATTTAGTACTACCTATTGCCAATGAACAAGAGAATTTACTTATCTATTTCTACTACCTTCTAAGACTAACATGAATTAAAAGATATAGCATAATTCAATAAATGAACACATTCTTTATCTTTTTGTAGATGTTTCAATCAACTGGATGGATGTTGGTGGTTCCTGAATTTCGTGACCAAAGCAGATATAATGTTCCAATTACTGCCCTGGTTAAGTCAACACAAAATCGTCAGGTAATAAACAAAAGATCCATTCATAAACCAGTTTGGTTGGTTGCATTAAATCTTTAGTCACTTAATAAATTGGACCTGACAGAATTTCTGTGCCTCTCATCTTGTATGATACAGAACAACCAGAAATACAGGATTTGAGACCCACTGAAACCATCTTATGCATGTACGCAGCCACATTAGAACAGAATAGCTTAGAAACACATAACATCTATATATATATAAATCAATTACCGTGTGCTAGTCTCACAAAACTTGAAAATGGCGCAGCTGATTCAAATAATTTATTTGTTGTTTTGTTTTCCTCAATACTGGGATGTCTCAGAAAAGCATACGTTAGAAACAACCCAAAGCAACAGCCGAAAATCTAAAAACACAAAATTGGCAATTGGTATGGGAATTGCCACTTTGAATTACTTTCAATATACAGTGTTTGTGGTAGACCTGTCATTTGATAGCTGCATCTATTATATTTAAAATCATTTTTAATAAAAGAAGGTAGTGGATTTTGAGAATGGATTTGGTTAAATCAAATTTAATTACATTTAGCAAACATTCATTTTGATCAGCCATTCCATTAAGGTAAATTGACTTTGCAGGCTTAGAAATAAACAAAAAATTAATTCAGTTTTGGTTTAGTGAGATTTGAAGAAAGGCAGGCTTAGACATAACCACAAAATGTGTTTTAGGGAAACTCGAGGAATTACTTTGAGAATTTCAATTTTGTAAAGTTCTCAAGGTAAGTACAACAAATTTGAATGGCAGTCAAAACAATCCCATGTCATTTTATAGCATTCATTACAATGCCAAGGAGAGAATGAGCTGACATAGGTCACTGAAGTCAGTCAAATGCATGGCGAGCTACTTCACATGCAAACCATGCTGATGACCATTGAGTGACAGATAATGAAAATGGCCATATTGGCCTATCTGAACTACATTTAAGAGCAACTGAAAATGAATGATAATCAAATAGATTCAGAATGCAATGAATTTGTGATTATCAAGAAAAATCAGAAAGGAGGGGACGTTTTAATTCTGTGCATCCCGATGATTCCAATGAACTTGCCATTCAGTTTCAAATGGGTGCAATTCCTTGTGCGTGTTGGCCTTGGTGATGACAAAGGGCAGTCGTTCGAAGTTTGCAGAATTAACTTGGAGTTTCCATGTTTCATGCTTGAACAACTGTATGTTGCATGTTCACATGTCACAAAGTCATCATCATTGTTTATTTATGGACAGGAAAAGAAAAAAAGCGTAGTCTACCAGAAAGCCTTGTATTGAATGGCAACTGCATTTATTTTCGTGTAAATAAGACATTAAATTCATTTGAATTACAAATGAGTTTCATTTAATAACCAAACCACACTCAAACCATACATGATGCATCTAATAATATCGATCTCAATGAATTGGAGTTGGAAAGTTGATTAGGATTGATTATCACTCATGAAGAGTTACATTCAAATCAATTTTAGTGGTAAAAAGTTCACTGGATCATCTAGTATTATATAAATGCTGACTGTTTGTTATTTAAGCCAGATATTTTTCAAAGCTCAAAGATTTTGAGAGGAATTTCCTCTTCACAATTAACATTTCACTTGAAAGAAATTATATTATTTTAACTTTTTTTTTTTCAAAATGGCTACAGTAATCTTAAGTAAAATATCTTGCACACACATGCATGCACACATCTCTTGCAAAAGTTGAATTTTTTTTTTTGGGGGGGGGGGGGTGGGTCAGGGGGTCATGAGACCTTAAAGCATGTATTTCTTTTTCCATGAAATCTTGAAGTAGAATTTTTGGGTATAACACAATACATTGTTTTACATACTATGGGTAGGTGGCAGTATGATTGATGGAGTGTTATTGTTTGTTAATCAAGGAATATGAACTAGGAATCGTGCACCAGTTCCAGTTTTCTTCAGCACTACAAAGGATGAGTTCAGTTACAGTTTTGCCTGGAGGTCTGCACATGACTGTCTTTTGTAAAGGATCCCCAGAAATGATCACCTCACTTTCTAAACCCGGCACAGGTACTTTTGCATATTTATGGAAGTGTTTAGAACAGTAAAACTTTGTCAAATTGTTAAAATTTATTAGTAGGATGATTACAATTTAGTTTCATTTACTTAAGAGGTAGAACTGGAACTTAAAAATTCAAAGCCACAAAATAATTTCATTTACTTGTTTATATTATTTTTGGACAATTTTGTTGATGTCAACTGCCACCATCATCTGCTGTGTATGCTCGCCTTGGTAGTGTGATGGTTAGTGTGTCTGCCTCATGTTCAAGAGGTTGCATGTTCGAATCTCGCTTAAGGTAAGTTATCTGGGTAAGGTTTTTTCCCTAGGTTTTCCCTTATGCTGAGAAGACAAATTTCAGGTAACTTAAAGCTCCATGGACCTTGGGCTCATTTGAGCATCATTTCACCCATTTCATTCATTCACCGTCAGATATTACATTATGTTGGAGGACGTTAATTAAAAAAAAAAATAAAATAAAAAATCTGCTGTATGCTGAAATCCTTTGAAGTGCTCATGGGGCTGCACTATCTTTTATTTGTAAACTTGATGATATTGTCAACCAGCGGGAATTCAAAATTCATTACTTTGTGTTAAGTTTTAGTTATAAACATTATTTCCTATGAATAGTAGCTACCTCTGCAGAATCAGTGCACATCCAGCTGATGGTGATGACAAAGATCCTCAAAATATATCTGTTTAAAATTATGGAGACTAAAGTGTCTAAATCACACTTACAAATAAGTACATTCATCTGGTATTGTGCAAGTTATAATACTTCTACCATTGCATGTGTTTATATACTTATTTATTTGATTGTGGAACTAAAAAGTCAAAGCTAGAAAATTTCTCAGTAACATTTATTCATACTTCTGCTGAATTTCACCCAGCATTTAACCTCTTATACTCTGGAGTAGTATATTTGATAAAAAGGTATTTTATGAAGATTTTAGAATTCTTTAATGACTTGTTCTCTTTTCTTTTTTTCTGAATGTCCTCCAGTGTAGTGTCATATCGAATGGTAAGTGACTGAAATGGGTGAAATGATACTTGACTGAGCCCAAGGTCCATAGAGCTTTAAGTTACCTGACATTTGTCTTCTCAGGATAAGGGAAAACCTCAGAAAAAACCTTATCTGGATAACTCACCCTAAGCGAGAATTGAACTTGCAACCTCTTGGACGTGAGGCAGACACACTACAACCACGCTACAGAGGCGAGTAATGTGACCTCTAATTTCATTTTATACTAACATTGTACAATAAAATACAATTATTTATAGCCATTTTATATTGTAAACATAAATTTTTTTCAGTAACATTGTAGTGTTTTCTTAAGAATAAGAAGCAACTGCAACTGCAATCTAATGTAAGCCCATCAGCATTCAAGTGTACCAGCACACCAGTTATTTTACTTGGGTCCTCCCCATTCCTTGCCTCAGGCACATTTGACTGGAGTCATTGAGATTTCAACTCATGACGTTAGATTTTGAATGGATGACCGTTTCATTTTGTCTTGACCTTAATGATCATGGCTGTTTAAATCATTTTTGTGGTGCCTGTGAATGGAACATGAAAGCTGGTTTAGAAATTAAAGGAAGAGTAGGATATATAGCAAAATAAACTGGCATTTAGGGTTAAACTTCACTATAACCCCAACAAATTGCTTTGTATAGAAAGTTCCATAAAGAAACATTTTCAAGCTTTTTATTACATTGCTATATGCAAAAACTGGAAGGGAAAAGTTAAGTGAGATACCTATGGTGTTTATTGCAGTTCCAAAAGATGCTTCTACCATTCTGACCAAGTACACCCAACAAGGCTATCGTGTTCTTGCACTTGGGAAGAGGGAGTTACCCAGAGAACAACATGCTGTAGAAAATATGCAGAGAGAAGATGTGGAAAAAGATCTGGACTTTTTAGGATTTGTTGTTTTAGAAAATAAACTGAAACCAGAGACAACTGAAGTTATCCATATTCTCAGAGATGCCAACATAAGAGTTTTGATGATCACTGGTAGGTAGATTCTTAATTATTACAATACTAAAAGAACAAATTTCATGTTTGATTTATCCTTCTGTTAAAAAAATTAATTAAAACAGACTTTGAGCTCATAAATGACTGACAAACTTATTGTAAAGGTACAAATAATAACATTAGAAATACATAACTATCAATAATTATTAATCAATCATAAGCTTCATCTTAAACTAAGCTTCACCTTAAACTAGAGCTCCTGCATTTCTACCTAATTTCTTGTTTTCTCTTCACCTACACATACCTATTAACTATTTTTCATAATATTGTCTCTCTTTTTTGGCTCTGAAGTTTTCCTCTTCATCAATTCTACCTTTTCATTTCTTAGTAAATGGTTTACTTCTTATCCAATTTCTTTTCCTCTTCCTGGTAAATTTCAACTTTTTTTCCCTTCCTTTACCTATTTAAAACTGTTTGTCATTAATTTTGCACACTTATTTTACATGCTCTTCTCCTTATGCATATTTTAAATTTTTCCATTTGTTTTTCTCTATTTCATCATGCGATATCAACATTTCCAAACTACACAGTGTTTACTGTGCACAGCATTTAACCAGTTTCCTTCTTAGTTCCATCATTAAGAGGCCATAAAGAGATGTTTATCATTGATGTTTGTCATTGCAAATCTCTATTCAATCGCTCTCACTGTGGCAGTACTTAATTTTCTCAAGAACACACTTCAGAGTGTTGTTTAGATTTGTAGAATGTGCAAGTACTATTGAAACTAACTTGTTGCCATTATGAAGTTACACTGCCTTAAGAATTAATTTGGAAGAATCAATAAAATGATGCCAGTTACTAGGCTTACTAGGCTTATGTGCCTCCCTGCCTAACTGTTGAATAAGATTACACATGTCTATACAAAGCACAATTGATCTTCTTCTGCATACTACCTGTGGAACTGTATTTCATGATTCCTATGTCACGAAAATGTAATGCCAGCTGATAACAAATAACTTCTCCTGTAGTCTTGAGCCTACTAATTCACCTTTTCTGTTTTTGAAGCCTAAATCCTTAGTTAAATAATTGAAGTCAAATTGATTAAACTGTTGGAGTGAATTGTCAAATGCTTCAAGATAAGAAACCAACTCATTGTCAGAGCATATGCAGATTCACTAAAACTTAAATCTGCTGGTGATGTAGGTATGGATGGCTCAGGTCCATGGGGAATAGACCATGTAGCTGAGTTCAGATTTGGATATTTAATTCCTGCCTTATTTGTTTATTGAAGCCAGCAACTTTACGCATGCAAAAGTAACAATCATCATGGTGATTCTGCTGTTCTCCATATCATTGGTTTGCCAAACAACATTGCTTTCCATTTTCCTTCATACCAATGACATAATCCCTCAACACAACATACAATATGAGGTGCAAATGATTTATCCTGATCACCAACTTTCTCTTTGAAATATGAATAGTATCCTCTCTTTATTTCTGAGTCTATTTTATGTAACATTTAATACCCACAAATGTAACAAAACTTCTGAGAACTTTGTAGACACTATCTTGTGCATAATCCTGATGTAGAAGTCTACTCAAACTTCTATTTTAGCACTACTCATATAGAAGATGAACGTGCACAAGTTTTCAGTCCAGTTGAAGTTGAGATTTATGATAGCTGTAAATGTAAACATAAATATCTCATAAGAACACAGATCTGAGTCAAGAACAAAACTGATAAGTGCTGGGAACGTAGGCGTAAACATCTGGGTGATAAGGGAGGACTGAAGTGAGCAAATTAGGAAGAACATCAACAACAAATTTTGAATAACATAATGAGACATATGATTTGAAGCTTTCCTGGCGATGAAGATATTCAAGATGTTCTTGGGCTTTGAGCCAGGTGTAGTGATGAAGAGCCATCGACGTTTCGGGAGTGTACATATCTCCCATTAAGTGGCATTGTTCTCAGTATGTGCAACAGTGACTTAAGTGCAACGTTAGCACTACACTAACCACTTAGAAGACAAAGTGAGATTAGCGCTAACTGATGTTGTTGTTTGTTCTCACTATTCTTTATGTAGGAATATTATAACATTAAAATGCAATCACTTTCTCACCTATAATGTATTCAGGTAACAGGCAGCATGTACATTGCATAATAATCATATTAGCAGACTTTAGTTTATAAGCAGTAGGTTTTGTTGCAAATTTTTCAGGATAAAATTGTTTTGTAAAAATAGAATATCTAACTTAATTGCTCAAACTGATTAGATATACATATTAAAATCAGTCCACAGATGACAATGCCTACAAAAAGTCATATATTTTTGAAGCTGAAATGTGCAATACTGTAAGTTTTGTTTTCTAAATATAACATTTTTGCAATGCCTGAGTGAAAGACTTGTTTTACTAAATAATGGTAAAAATTTCAGGTGACAACATCGATACTGCAGTTAGTGTAGCACAGGAATGTGGCATCATAGCTCCAAATGAAACTGCAATGTGTGTTACAAATGCTCAAGAGCTTTACAGTATAATGCTACAGGTAGGTTCTCCAATTTTTCAAAGATATTTCATTTCATTTCATTTATTTTCATACTTTTAAGTAGGTAACTTTAAAGGACATGTGAATATAGCTATTTATATACTTAAATGACCGCCTCTGTACCACAGTTGGTAGCATGCTTGCCTCTGGCACAGAGGACCCAGGTTCGATCCCTGGTACCAGCATAGGGATTTTTCCCCTGCTGGGAGGTCTGGCATGGGGTACACTCAGCCTCATTATGTCCCCGGAGGAGGGGAGAGGGCAATTGAGGAGCTACTTAATGAAGAAGTAGCGGCCTCAGGTTGAGAAGGCCACATGACTGGCTGGGAGGGCTTAGTACGCTGACCACATACCACCCTCCAGTGCTGCACTCCACCAATGATGCCTGTAACATCAGCAGATGAATGCAGCAGCTGGGCAGCAGGCCTTGGCCCATCATGTGCTGTTGTGCTGCGGTTTACTTTACTACATACTTAAATAATACACAGCTCTTCCATATTTAAATTCCTATAAACTATAAAAGGTCTTCTAAATGAAGTATTTTTTTATGGTTTGCATTATTTCTTTTGTTTGGTTTATGTTATTTATTTCATTATTGAATAATTTCCTCCCTACAATTTTTATTGCATTGTTATTAAATGTTCCTCTTAGTATAGCTCTGATGTAGTTGTGATTATTTATCAAACTACAAGTATGTATATTGCAATTCTTTTGACGTCTTATGCACCATAATTTTTATACTTTTGTATATATACCTACATATGTGTGCATGTGTGTGAGTATATATATATACATACACACATGGAACAGTTGAAATTTTTGGGTTCCTAAACAAGATTCTACACATTTGAGAGGTAGAATCAGGACTAAAAAATTCAATACCATAGCTGGGACCTGAATCACGGATCTTCTGCTTCACGCGTGGCTGCTCTGACCACTGAGCTACCATGGCCATTTTGCCAGCATCATGTTTGTTGTCATACAAAAATAACAATTAATGTCTACACGCTTGTTTACTGTTTATTTTCCTAATATTATGATGATCGTTTTTCTATACTTTGGAAACTTTTTCCATTACTCTATTTCCTCTAGCTCATGTGTGGATATATAAGTGCATGATAAACCTATGTCATGGTTTTGCTATCCATTGTCTTTCTGATCTGTTTCAGTACATATAGGACAATACATGGCATTTCAGTTTAAATTTTTCTAAATGATCATTCCAAGAAAGTTTTTACTATTCATTTTACATATATTTCAACTTCTTTTGTGAATTCGATGTGTTTAGTTGCAGTTTGTCAGTTCAAAATTAATGCATGTCTAATGTCTTTTTACTTTCTCTATTACCTTTTTCTATAAATGCTTTATTTTTGGATTCAGGGGGTCTCAAAATATATATTTCTGGAAACTGATACCGAAATTTAGATTTCCGATCGAATGGGCTTTTGAGAAAGACACGTTTTAATTTAATTGCCGGATATGAGATTTGCGATAAGTGTTAAGTAATAACATAAATAGATAATAGAGCAGGAAGTGTTGTAAGGTGAGCAAGATATGAGTAAATAATAGTCGTTAAATTTGTAGGATAAACACATTATTGGTTTGAAATTAACGAGTCATGACGTCATACTACATAGTTTAAATACACGTTCGAAAGTCAAGTCTATCAACCTTAAAAGTCGCGCGATATATTTAATAAAATATAAAGTAAACATCGTTTAATCCTAAAAGGTAATTATATATTCGAAATTCATAAAAGAACATGTTATAATAAAAAGGGACATTTCTAAATTGCGGGAAAAAGGAAATAGCATTTTGGATACGAGGCTTTCTTGGATGACGTCATGACATTCAAATTGAAGAACGGTTTTCTTAGCGTGGGTAAGAGAGAAAGCGTCACTACACAGACCAGTACGGGAGGTTGTGCTGTGCGGACGTGAGTGAGATTCCTCTACATATACAATCGGCATAGCTCCCGAAAATATCAAAGATGCAATAAATATATATGCAAATGTTTTCTTGGGTTGTCCATCACACCTACGCAAACCCGAGATAAAAGTAAGAGATCTCAAGCTGACTAGCGGGAGCTAGCCACATAAAAGGGCAACACCACGTCACCAACGACATTTAAGCATCAACGGCCGACACATCGATAAATCAAGAAGCGAAGAACGACAACTTTTAGCTTCAAATGGCATCCCAACGTGTGGCGTCGAAAGAATGGACCAACCCCAAGACGACCAAGCCAGCATAGAACCAGCAAACAAGAAGGTGATCCAACGTGTGGCGTCGAAAGAATGGACCAACCCCAAGACGACCAGATCAGCATCGAGCCAGCAGACAAGAAGGTGCCCAGCGTGTGAACATCTGTGAAACGTGTAGTGAACAAGTTTAAGTGCAGTTAAAAAAAAAGAAAAGTGAAAATTTTGGTGAGTAGAAAAACACATGTAAATAGCTTAGAAATGGAAGACAGTGATAGCGATTTTCTAGGTTTTGAGAGTCCGGAAATTGAGAAAAGTGTAAGTAGGATGGAAGAATTTAATCAGAATGTAATTGGTAGCAGAATATGCCAAGAAGTAGAAGATCAGAACGTTAGAGAAACACCTAGAGGTAGCTCAGAAATGTTTAGTAGTAATTCAGAAAGGCCAGCATTTATGTCAGAAATAGAGAATATGTTTCAAACGATAATGAAAAAGATGAGTACAGAGTTAAGTCAAAAGATAGATGAAACTAGTAAAGAATTAAGAACAGAGTTAGGACAGAAATTAGAGAAGGGACAACAGGAATTGGGAATGCAATTGGAAAATCAGAAGAGAGCTTTAGAAACCTTTAGGGAAGAAGTTAGGGAGGAAATTAATAAAGTCAGTAGTGAAGTAAAAGAAAATAGAGAACAGGTTAAGGGAGAATTAGAGATAATACGGCAAGAAGTAAAGAATTCTGAAAAGAAATTAGGTCAACAAGTGAGTGAAAAATTAGATAAAGAAAGGGAAATAGTAACATATAGATTAGACAAACAAAGGGAAGAGGTAGTACAAAGGTTAGATAAAGACAGGGAAGAAATTAGAGAAGAGCTACAGGGGTGTAAAGTTAGAATGGAAAGATCTGATGTAGAAAGTGCAAGGCAGGCTAGAAATTTGGAGGATGTTACAGACCAAATAAAAGGAGTAGTAACAGAAATTACTCAGGTAAAAGAGGCCTTAGAAAATTTGAAATTAAATGAAAATGCATGTAATCACAACAATCTTAGTAATGAAGTTGCAAGAAACGAGGCAATACCAGGTGTATCAGCTGACATTTCGATGCAAAATAGGGGTAACAGTAATTCCCATTCTGATCTCGGAAATAGCTCAGGGATAGGTGACAATTCAAATTTACATTGGCCTAACCATGTCTTAAATGAAATGACACCTCCAGTTTTTGAAAATGAAGATTCAGATGATCCTAAAGCCTTTTTAGAAGGGTTACAAGAGTACTTCACGGTGAAACGTATACCAGAGGAGTACAAGATAGTGATAGTAAGAAAATGTCTAAAGGGTAATGCTGCTAATTGGCTAGGCCTTTCTATGGGTAACAATAATGATTACAGGACCTTTAGGAACATCTTTTTAACCAGATATTGGGGAGCTAGTAGGCAGGCTAATATTAGAGTTGAATTAAGCAATGGAAAGTTTAATCCTAGATCGGAGGAATCGATGGTCAACTATTTTATGAGAATAGCGAGAAAATCGAAGATGTTGGACCCTCCCTTAGATGAAAAAGATCTAATAAATATAGTTACTCCACATTTTCCGGAAACACTTCAACACTACCTAATCATAGCCCGACCCGATAGCATTGCAGCTATGATCGAATTATTATCAGCCTTAGAAGTCAATAAGCCAAAACACGCATTTGGAAATAAATATGAAGGAAAAGAAACTGTCAATTCTTTCGGGCAAGGGGCACAGTATTATCAGAATAGAAGTGAGGTTAGGGAAAGATATAAAGGACCAGTACCAAGGATGGAATCGTTCCGGTGGGAAAATCAAGGTAGATATAACCAGGAAGGGCATCACCAAAATAGAAATGGTAATCTAAGGGGAAGAAATATAAGGGTGAATTATATGAATACAAATAGATTTGATCGAGGTAGACGGGGACGTTATTTTGGACATAGTAGAAATTCAAATGATGGGTATTGGACAAACGGAGATAATGAGTTTAGACCGAGGTCACCAAGACAGGAAGAAAGGTATTCTAATGGACGAAATTCCCCCGAAAATGCGGAAATGGTTGAGGCCATTAACACGGTCAAAAACATGGTAGGAAGTAACCCCGATTTAATGCAGGAAAACAGAAGTAACAATTCGGGAAATAGTACAGGAGCAATACCTAAAAATCAGGGAAACGCCAGACCCGGTCAAACGCGCCTTCAGTGAGAACTGGGTATCCTAGTAATGATTGTGATAAGTACTCGGAAATAAATAGTCCTGGAAGGCAAATGATGATACAAAAGAAAAGAGAATGTAAAAATAGAATTGACGAAAACGAAAAAGTAGGAGATCCACCTAAAATCAAAATTGGAGTAAATGGAAAACAATACAATGCAATTATAGATATGGGATCAAATAGTACAGTATGCTCACAAAATTTTTATGATAATTTACAAAGTAGTGGTTTTAAAGTAATGTCTTTACCAGTTAATGGGATATATTGCTCGCTAGCTGTGGGAAAACGAAAAGAGAGAGTAAAATTTCAAGCAATGATAAATATTGAAATAAATGGGAGAATACTAGGAATTTTATTTCTGATTGTAGGAAGACTTGTTACAGATATTATAATAGGTTGTGATTGTCTTTATGCCTGGGAAGCTGTGGTGAATTTTAAAAACATGATTGTAGAAATGAAAGTTGAAGATGAGACCATTATAGTGCCTTTTGTGGAAGATAGTAGTTCAGAAACTATTGTACGAGAAAAAGAGGAAGAAGAAATCCAAGGGGATACATTCTTTGTAGAATATGTTAAAGTAGGAGCTATGGAATTAACTGAAGTAAATGTCAAAGAGTACAGTGTCGATAATAAAGAAAATGTAGAATGGGATAAAAATGATTTCATAGACAATTTGAGATTTTCTGATGCAACTAGGTACTATGATAGGGAGAGTAGTGAGGACTTAGAAGAATTGTTGAAAAAAAAAAGTAACTCAGGCTGATCAACTAAATGAACAACAGAGGGATAAACTGTTTGAAATATTAATCCGAAATAAAGAAGTATTCTCTGAGAAACCTGGTAAATGTAATATTTATACTCATTCGTTTGAGATGATACCCATCAAACCTTTTACACACAAAGCGAGAGCTATCCCTAGTACAATAAGAGAAGAGGTAGATGCAGTTATAAAGTCAATGTTAGAAGATGAGGTTATTGAGATTTCGAATTCAGAATTTGTGAATCCCCTATGTATTGTAAATAAGGCCAATGGAAAGATTAGGGTGACATTAGACTCGAGAAAACTAAATTATTGTTCATCATACTTTCCATCAGGGAATCCAACAGAACGTGTCCTCCGAGATATAGGAATTTATTTACGTGTACTTACACATCATAATCACAAGGATTGGGTGAAATATTGTCCATTGATAGAAAAGATTATCAATCACACCATTAATGTAACTACTGGGTTTGCACCAATAAAATTAATGTTAGGAATTGAACCAGAACCAATATTGATCGGGGTACCAAGAATACTCAGAATAATGACATTCAGTTAAGTGAAGAAGAAAGAGCGAAAATTGCTTTTGAACGAATCAAGAAAAAGGCAGAGAAGCGAAAATTAAAGAAAAAGAGTAGAAAACATAAATGGGAACCTAAGATAGGCGATTGGGTACTAGTTAAAGACCATAAGTTATCAAGTGCCTTGCGAGGTAGGAACAAAAGGATGGAATTGTTATATAAAGGTCCTGCAGAAATTATATCCAAATTTGGTTATCATACCTATGAATTAAAAGATGTTAAAAATGAAAAATGTCTGGGAAGGTGGCATAAACAACTCCTTCGACCATACAAGAAACCGTGTGGTACCTTGGAACCTTGATTTCATGTAAAAAAAAAATTCGAAGTGTCATTTGTATATTGGCGCCCAATCAGCTTTGAGATAAAATTTAAATGTTAGCTTACTTGAAAATCATATATTGGTCAGGTACTTACATATTCATGAACAATGCAGAATGTGAATTGCTATATACTACAAAGAGCTTAAAAATATATTGTATAGAGCTCACAATAACAGCTTCAGAAAGATTGTTAAATTGTTCATCTCCGCATAGAGAGAAAACAGAATATTTACTTTGTAAACATTTGTTAAAATATTTAGATGTATAGATAGTTATCACAGAAAGACAAAGAAAGAACTTGTCTAAAGAGTGTAATGGATTTATATAAATATATGTACATTTTAGTGCTTAAAGGATATAGTACAGATATGTGTTACAATAACAAAAGTGAAAAAAAATCACAGTGCAAGTGATAGTGAGAGCGAAGTGAGCAAACATGAACTAAAAGAAGGAAGTATAAAGAAAGACTCTTGAAATTTAACCTTTATATAAAAGCTTCACAGAAGAAACCATAACATATTGTAATTAGTATTTAAGGATTAATGTTTAGTCAAGTGTACAATTGTTTGTCATGTTAAAAAGATTAATGAGAAAATGTGTTAATAACCAATTTCAAAAAAACAGTGTAATTGAAAATTGTATATAATGGGAGTGTTGCCGATTATTCAAAATACAGGAGTAATTTTTAATTTTTCTTTCGGGCAAGACATTTACATTATTTTATTATAAAATAATAAAATAACATAAATGGGGGCATTTGATACCGAAATTTAGATTTCCGATCGAATGGGCTTTTGAGAAAGACACGTTTTAATTTAATTGCCGGATATGAGATTTGCGATAAGTGTTAAGTAATAACATAAATAGATAATAGAGCAGGAAGTGTTGTAAGGTGAGCAAGATATGAGTAAATAATAGTCGTTAAATTTGTAGGATAAACACATTATTGGTTTGAAATTAACGAGTCATGACGTCATACTACATAGTTTAAATACACGTTCGAAAGTCAAGTCTATCAACCTTAAAAGTCGCGCGATATATTTAATAAAATATAAAGTAAACATCGTTTAATCCTAAAAGGTAATTATATATTCGAAATTCATAAAAGAACATGTTATAATAAAAAGGGACATTTCTAAATTGCGGGAAAAAGGAAATAGCATTTTGGATACGAGGCTTTCTTGGATGACGTCATGACATTCAAATTGAAGAACGGTTTTCTTAGCGTGGGTAAGAGAGAAAGCGTCACTACACAGACCAGTACGGGAGGTTGTGCTGTGCGGACGTGAGTGAGATTCCTCTACATATACAATCGGCATAGCTCCCGAAAATATCAAAGATGCAATAAATATATATGCAAATGTTTTCTTGGGTTGTCCATCACACCTACGCAAACCCGAGATAAAAGTAAGAGATCTCAAGCTGACTAGCGGGAGCTAGCCACATAAAAGGGCAACACCACGTCACCAACGACATTTAAGCATCAACGGCCGACACATCGATAAATCAAGAAGCGAAGAACGACTATTTTAGCTTCAAAACCTTGACATCAAATTTTTGGGTGGAATACAATACTTCCTCTACTTACTATACATAGTAGAGAAAGTGAAAGTCTGATTTATTAATTCACACAACTTTCTCTAAAACGATGCCTCATAGCATGTAATATTTCCAGTGAAATCATTATATCACAGTTTTGATGTGTTGATCAAATAAAAGCTGTTGACTTGTTATTCAAGTGGTTTAAATTGATTTGCATCTTATTCTAAATTTATATAGTTTAAAATAAAATATTGCATTTTCATTGTAAAAATAAAATTTATATTTTTATAAATATATTCGAAGATAAAATTATCTCAATAACAGCTCAGTGAAAGAAAATAAATTATAAAATGTGTAGGTGTAACAATATGCGTTTAGAATAAAAGTGATGCATCATGACTCTTAGCATAGAATCTGATCTTTAGTATGAAATGTCTTGTATAACAATTTCATATTACTCCTGTAATTACAGGAAACAACAGAGCACAGATTGGCCCTGACAGGTGCAAAATGGAAAGAGCTGAAAAACTATTACCCAGAGGTTCTACCAATCATTTATTCCCAAGGGGCAGTCTTTGCCCGCATGAGCTCTGATCAGAAACAACAGCTTGTAAAGGAACTCCAGGACTGTAACTACTTTGTGGGTTAGTACCTGAAAATTCAATTTCAATTTTACAATTTTATCACAATCATTGACAACAAGTTCTGTTTTGTTTGCATTAATCAGATGGTAATCCTTGTGCTTTTCAAAATCTTTGCTCATATGTATGTCATATGTTAGCAACAATGGGCTACTATTAGTGCACTGCTTAAATTATAATCTTTGTGTCATCTAAATGTAGAACAAAATAATGATTTTGAATACCTATTCTACATTTCATTTCATAATTCATGTTGGAGAGCTATATAGCAGTAAAAGTAACTGCTTTTTAGAGAGTACCATATTTTAACATTTTGGCAGTTACATCGCTCTCTCGCAACCCCCAGAATTTACAGAATTTCACATTTTCAGCAAGCAGTTATTCTCTCAGATTCCAGGGCAGCAGTTATAGCAATTACTTCCAAGTTGTCACCAAAAAACCAAACTATTATAGAATGTTGGAAAATCCTAACCTATCTAGCAGTACTTCTAAAACACCTAGTCTTCCAATGGATACCAGCTCACTGTGGACAGAGTGGTAATGACAAAACTGATTTTCTTGCAAAAAAGGGTACCAGCAGTGTACAGAAACCTATAGTTAATCTACCATTTTATGCAGTTAAAAGATTAGTCAACTCTGAATTCAAAAAAATTGTTGCAAAATATTGCTATGAAAAATCAAAAAATTAAAGATGAGAACTACCAAACATTCAAACAGTAATTCCTGAGTATCCTCGAAAAACAGCAGCTGCAACCTTCAGGTTGATTACAGGACATGATTGTCTGGCAAAACATTTAAACAGAATTGGGATATATTCTTCACCACTCTGTCCTCTATGTGATCTGCAAGAGGAAATGGATCGAGACCACCTTCAAATATGCCCGGCCACTTCTAGTGCCCCATCCATCAGTGAAAAATATTGGAGAGCAAGAGGATTAATGACTTCATTGTCAGAAATCCAGCATTAGCCAACAACAACAACATTTCATTTTATCTTGCTGGAATCATTGATGATGAAGACAATGACAGCTAGTATGACATCGGTAATATTAATGATGATAAACTTCTATTTTACATCAGGGTATGTAAAATTTGATTTCAAATGAATACTAATATAAAAGCCCACATTGAGTGCCAATCTTTGAATAAAATGATTTATTTTTTAATAGAGCTACTCTGTACTCTCTATGGCAAGTATTTTTTTATACCACATTCATTTGAAAATATGGGAGAGGAATCAAGAAGCTTTAACAATCCAAAAGAAATAATTCTATAAGAAAACTTGAATACATGATTGAAAGGTAGAACTGGAACTGAAAAATTTAATGCCACAGCTGAGCTTGAACCACAGACTTTCCACTCTATGTGTGGCTGCTCTAACATTAAGCAACTGTGACAGCTTGCCATTATGACATTGAATTCTCAAACCGATTTGTAGAGTGGAAGGTCTGCGGTTCAAATCTCAGCTGTGGCATTGAATTTTTCAGTTCCGATTCTACCTCTCAAACATTGGCCATACGCGGCTTGTATCTTTAAAAACACCAGCATTAAGTTTGCTGGCATAAATAAATAATAATTACCATCTAAAGGTTATTTAATCCTGGGACATAAAGCACTTATGATTATAAGTTGCCCTCGAGGCATTTATCTCTGACGTGAGATTCCCTTTGTGGTCTACTGGCAAAAATATGAGCATGCCTTAACAGTAGTACCAATTTATGGAGCAAAATTTTCCATAAAGAGTGGGCTTAAGTTAACTACTCCACTTCAAAGTATGTAGGAGTTATGATTTATTTCCTGTGAAGTGCTGCTGGATTCACATTACAAAATGTCAGATGCACTATCATTTTTAAAAATATATTTAAAAGCTGAATACTGTGCCTTCAAAGATAAAGCATATGAGGACAATTCGTAAAATAAAGTTTGATGTTTTATACACATCAAACCATTATAGATAGTTGCAAACCAATTGTTTTATTTAATTTCTTACAGTTTTTTCTATTTTCTATATAGTTGCCATATTTGTTTAAAGATTTGTCATAATGTTCCACAAGCTTTTGTATGCTGACATCATAGAAATGTGGCACCTGTGAGGACAACTTGTTGTTGGATAACCATTGAATAGCCACTGGATAGCCAGTAAAATTGTCAATCCTTGATCTTCATGAATCTTTTTGTCCATGGTATTGACCAAATCTTCTGTGATCATTGTTGGCTGGCCTGATCACAGTTCATTATGGATATTGTCCTATCTGGTCTTGCAAGCTTTCACTCACTTACACACTTTGCTGTCACTTATCACATTTGGGCCATAAACTTCACTGATCTATCAATGAATGTCTGCTGTTGAAACTTTCTTTGCTGTGAAAAACCAAATCACAGACCAGGTTTCACCGTCGGTGGACCCATAGATTGTTTTAAACATTTTAAATTGACACTGTGAACAGCACACTGCAACATTAGCAATACAAATGGCATCATTTGCTTGCAACACATGTGGAGAGTCAGTGTGCATGTACATTTCAATGTTTGCATGAAATTCAATTAGCTATGACAATTTGGACCCTTTTCAAATTACCCTCATATGTCTAATTAAATTATTTATAAGAGTGCCCAAGAAACTAAAAGGATATTTTTTGGTAATTTTTGTCATTTAGTCTCTCCTTAATATTAATGATTGAGGAATATCAATATTAAGAAAAAATTTAATTCTTCCTTATTAATACCAGTGTCTTTCTATATTTCTAGCAATGTGTGGGGATGGTGCTAATGACTGTGGAGCATTGCGGGCTGCTCATGCTGGAATCTCACTTTCCGAAGCAGAAGCTTCTGTGGCAGCTCCATTTACATCAAGGGAGCCAAACATTAACTGCGTGGTACACATAATTCGTCAATGTCGAGCTGCTCTATCTACTTCAGTTGGCATCTTCAAATTCATGATTACTTATTCTATCACAGAGTTCCTATCTTCCATTCTCTTATATTCTGTGGATAGCAATCTTTCAGATATGCAGTTCTTGTTCATTGATGTCTGTCTTATACTGAACTTTGCATTTTTCTTTGGCAAGACTGAAGCATATACTAAGAAGCTCATGCCTGAGCAGCCTCTTGCGAGACTTTTGGCTTTTCAACCCATTGCTTCACTACTGCTGCATCTCACCATTATTTCTGTGATACTGGTAAGTTTCTATTTATTAATTAATGCAGTCATTAACTTACTTATTCATTTATGTAATTATTTATTATTTTTATATGTTTTATTTACATTGAAATATTATACAAGGGGTGTTCGGAAATGATTTACAATAGTAGCTGTTTATATCTAGTTTATTAATAAAAATGATTAAATGTACATGGGATGTTTCAATATACATCCCACCAACTTCAATACACTGCCACCACCTTACTGGGAACATTATTATTGTGTCAGGGAACCATTGTTTGGGGGTAGTATGCACCCACTCATGGACAGCTGCCTGCAATTCCTTATTGTTGCCAAAATTTTACCTTACAGCATGTCCTTCATGTTATTGAACAAAGACTTTTTTCTCAAGTGTATGGAAGTGATTCATCACCAGTTTCTCCACAAGTCTGGATCTTCATTCTCTATTTCCAATAGTCAACAGCTCTGCTCTCCTTCTGGGCCTATATCCCATGGAATATGATATGCAAACAATTTTGCACACCTTTTTGAACTCCTCCCATACACAAAAATCATGCAGTCTATCTTTGTCCATAATAGTCAGCTTCCATCTTGTCCATAGCTTTATCTATTTAACAACAAATAAGCGCTGTTCTTTCATTATACACTCTCTTCACAACTATCATCAGTTCATTATCCTACTAGAGGATGTGCTGTAGATGGAGTGGTATTTTTTAAATAACCATGATTGCAAATTATTTCCAACATCTCTAGTGAGTGTTACAAATATCAGTTTTATCTCCAGATTTTGCAACTAATACACTACAGCATGATTTTAAATTATTTAAATGTAGGTATTTGAAGTTTTTAAATGCCTGTTTCTATGGATTAAATACCTTTAAATAGGCATTCATACTGCCCAGCTGAAATTTCATGTTCACAAATCTCATTATTGTAATGAACCATAGTTTTGAGAATGTATATTATCAAATCTTCTAGAGTAGCCGTCAGAAACAATGGCATTAGGTGACAGATAACATGCAGGTAGGGGTAATAGGGGAAGCGCTGCATTGCAAGTGTTTCCCCTCTTTCTCAGGAAGCATTTGTATACATTATACACCATTTCTCTGGCTTGACTGTAAATAACGCAACGTTTTTTTGCTTCGGCCATTGTCGGAACTCTTAATGAAGTTACTATCACACAATGGACTGGACTTATTGCTTCAAATTATTTAATTTCACTGTTAAACTGCAGGTAAGTACTCTCACACATGTTCTGCAACACACTATGCATGATTGGTTAGAAAACACATGACTTTTAGTTGTTGAAGATTTCTTTTTCACAACTGTCTTCATTCGTGATGGTAACCATAGTGTGTCTCAAGGTGGGCAGAATAGTCACTTCTGTGAACTGACACTAAGTAAAACTAACAAATATGGGTACCTATTTGAATATTTTTCATTGTAAACATTTACTAAAAATCCTTAGCTCGACTGCTGGTTATATTTGTTTCAACATGGTTGTTTTATTTCACAAATATTTAAATAGAAAGAACCTCTAACTAAATATAAATGCTTTTATTTAAACACTTCAATTGTTGTTTATTTTTTTAATATACCTATTCATTTATCAACATTGTAAAATAAACACGATAATGAACATAAAATGCATGATACATGCATAAATTCTATGATTCCACCCATTATTATAAACTACTACAAAATAATGAGAATTACAACCTGCAGTTAATAAAACTGTTCTACTAAAGACAGAATAAAATATCATACATAAAATATAGAAATAAATGTAAAGTGCAATAAGAATATATTTATATTTGTAGAAATGTAATACTCAAAAATAAAGAACAGTCATTTATGATGCAATGAAACAAGCAGATTACTATGAAATGGAAGTGATATACTGCAGAATTACTCTCATTAATCTTTACTTTTAACAGAATAAGCTGTTGCCAAGAATGAAATAACAATTGTGGGCATAAAATAATTGTTTTTGTAACAAAATAATTGTTTTTACTTAGTTACTCTATTAATTTTATGTACCTACTTTTTTGCAATTGTCACTGAATATCTTATATTCTGATTCAAGACAAAAATAATATTTAGTGGTATAACACACATAAGTTATGAAAATGTAGCTTTCAGTTTTGCTACAATTTTCAATCTTTTTCAGTGATAGACGAGACCTGCAACAGAAATTTTCATAGCTACACAGATCTCTATAGTTTTATTTTAAAGTACAAAAAAATGAGAAATAGAAAACTATCAATTTAACAGCACTTTTGCTCCTTAAATGTTATTTTATGCAATCCTAGCACTAAAACAGCTTATTATGATGGCAAAACATGTATAATTACTGTGGCAGCAAAACAGAATTGACATCATTACTGCTACAACACAACTTTCTTCAATTTGTCTGTAATAAAACCTGAAATCATTTGCATAATGACCAGCTCTGAAAAGTGCGGCAGTATGACAGTAATGTAGTTTCATTAGTCAAACTATCACATTTTGTGTTTCTCCGTCCACAAAACTTTTCATATTCTTTTTCGAAACATCTTTTGATTTTACTGTAATTTAATAAGCTATCAGCACTTTGGACTTCCATCAAAATGTAAAGCGTATTCCTATCCATGTTTTCAATGGTTTTATCTTTACCTTCCATTTTCCTCTGAAGTTGTTGAAACAAATGAAACATCTGCTTAGCAACCATATTACATCATACATCTATGATTCTCTGATACTACTTGACAATGTGACAAGGCATATTGCCCTTAGCAGTCGATCGCTATGATCGCTTCTTATCTTGTTTATTAGAAGAGCGAAATAATAGTAACTTGGTGTATAGTCAGTGATAAAACACAAATAGATGATCTCTCTCGCTTTCCGCTATATGAGACGTTGTTGTCCTTATGATATGATTATATCTGAATAGAGTGCACACCCATTGTCTTGCCTTGTTTGTGTGATAAGCTAGCGTAAATAGTTGGACAGTTTAACATTCTTTCCGATAAGTCTCATGGCTTTGCCAAGTAGTACATTATAATAGTTCATTTAGCAAATTTATCAATTCTTTTTACATATTTTGATGCTAAAATTGCATAAAATGTTGTACGTAACATGTGTATAATCTTTTTGTTGTGACACTCATAAAAATTAGCATGCGAGTGAAAGTGAAGCATGAAGTATTTTTAAAGCTAATCACTTCTGAAACTGAATTTTTAAATGGGTCCTTTGTTATCTGGAAGAGTGGTAAAATAAGTACTTTCTGGGACAAGTTTTGGTATGAAGATATTTATGCTTTTCTTTAAGTTTCTATGATGAATTCATAGGCATTCTACAAAATCTCTGCCCTATCCTGATGAAAAAGTTGCCTCTGGAATGAAAACTGTCTAAAATAGATTATGGTATGCAAAACTGCATGTGAACTATGAGCTAGAGTATGAGGAATTTAAATAATGGTGCATTCCAGATTAATAGCTTACCTAGAAAAAGCAAACGTTCTCAATAGCTCTCAGCACGAATTTAGGAAAAATCTTTCCACTAGCACAGCACTCATGGATTTTGTAAACACAATTGCAAAAAATCTGGATGAAAAAAGACAAACTGCTGCCCTAATTTGCGATATATCCAAAGCGTTTGACTGCGTAAACCACAACATATTAATAAGTAAATTACAACAGTATGGCATAAGACACGCGAACTTAGAATGGTTCAAATCCTATCTAATAGATCGTAAACAAAAAATTATATTAGAGGGAAATGCTGGCCCTATACATACAAAATGGAAGCCCGTCAAAAATGGAGTCCCGCAGGGTTCAGTTCTGGGTCCACTCCTTTACATAGTATATACGAACGATCTTCCAGTTAGCGGACAACAGATACTATACGCTGATGACACCTCCATTATTTTGAATGGTACAGATATTCAAAATTTAAAGACAACCCTTAACCAGGCTGTAAAACAATTGGAAGCATGGTTTACTTGCAACGGATTAAAACTCAATAAAACAAAAACAGAAATCCTACAATTCAAAACCACGGCAGTGAATAATACACAAACAAATTCGTTAACTTCAGCCTCCTCAAAAGAAGTAAAACTATTAGGATTATTTATAGACGAGTGGCTCAAATGGACCAATCACTTAAACTACGTAGAAAAAAAGCTGAATATTGCCTGTTTCCACATGTCCTGCTTGGCCCAAGTTACAAACCTAAATACTAGAAAAACCATATATTTCAGTTTCTTTCACTCAATTCTCTCATATGGAATAACTATATGGGGTAATGCTACAGGTTGGGAGAAAATCTTTAAAATCCAAAAAAAAGTTATACGCATACTGACCCACTCAAGTTATAGAGTTTCTTGCAGGCCACTATTCAAAACATTAGAAATCCTGACACAACCCAGCCTATATATGTACAATCTAATTATACATGTGCACAATAACCATGACAGATATATAGCAAATCAGCACCAGCATGAACGCAACACAAGGCGAAAAGGAGAAATGAAATACCCAGCGCATAGGCTTGCACTCTATGAAAAAAGTCCACAATATATGGGGTGTAAAATATACAATAAATTGCCACAAAGGATTAGGAAAATCCCAAATCCAAACCTCTTTAAAAAAACAGTCAAGAGTTTGTTTGCCAGCAAGGCATACTACTCTGTTACAGAATACATGGAAGATGTACTGTGACCTCAATTTTAGGTGTCTTAACAAATCATTACTGTACATTTTTCTCTTTTACCTTTCTTTTATATTTCTATACTCGTGTTTGTAAATATTGTAGACTTATTTTAATCCTTAAAGTTGTAACTATAGTGTATTGACGAGTCACCAATTTACGAGCACCTGCTCACCCATGTAAGTGTAATGTGACGAATAAAGTATAAGTATAAGTATAAAGAAAATCACATGACATTGTTGCTAACAGTTCTCCTGTCATGTTTTTCAGTTAAGCTAACAGTAAAATGTAGTGCACTGAAGGGTCTCATTGTGATCCTCTGTTTAAGAAAGTCTAAAACTTCAGAAAAATAATGAAAATTAGTCAAATTATTTTATAACACCTGAACCTTGCACATTTTTTTCAGGTGGCTACATTTTTCCTTGTTAGAGTATTTCCCTGGTACCATCCGTTTGAGTACGAGGACCTCACAAAATATGCTAGTTATGACAATTTTGCAGTGTATGGAGTATCGCTATTTCAGTACATAGCTTCTGCAGTAACATTCTCTCAGGGTACACCATATCGCAAGGAAGTGTATACAAATTTATGGTTTCTTGGCTCACTCATCATAATGACTCTTATATGCATCTATCTGGTAAGTAAATCTCATAGCTCTTTCTTTTGAGTAGTCTAATGAATACAATATAATTATTTTAATCTTAGATTCAGTTGAATAGAATAAGTAAATATTAAATACGGTTATAGAGGATAAATAAATAAAGGCAAAAGCATGAAGGTAACTTAAGAATTAAACAATCAACAAAATCACAGAGTTAGTGATTCCCTAATGGTTTATTAAACTTTGCTTATTTATTATTATGATTACTTGGGTCATTTTGTTTTTTTATCAAATATGACAAGCAGTTTTGTGTGAATCACAATAACTGTGGAGGAAGCGTTTCACCACCACCACTGCCACCACCATTATCACCATTACCCCATTACTACCACCACCATTGTAAATAATTTAGTGCTGTCAGATGCCGTCAGATAGATGTACAGATAGGTAGATAGGCAGACAGATAGGCAGTAAATAGGTAGACAGGTATACAGGTAGACAAGTAGATAAGCAGACAGATAAACAGGTAGATGGGTAGACAGATAGACAGGTAGACAGGTAGATAGGTAGTTAGGTAGGCAGATAGACAGGTTGATAGGTAGACAGATAGACAGGTAGACAGACAGACAGGTAGATGGGTAGACAGATAGACAGGTAGATAGGTAGACAGATAGACAGGTAGATAGGTAGACAGGTAGATGGGTAGACAGATAGACAGGTAGAAAGGTAGACAGGTAGATAGGTAGACAGATAGACAGGTAGATAGGTAGACACATAGACAGGTAGATATATACACAGGTAGGTAGACAGGCCAATAGGTAGACAGGTAGACAGATAGATAGGTCGATAGGTAGACAGGCAGGTAGATAGGTAGACAGGTAGATGTGTAGACAGGTAGATGTGTTGACAGGTAGACAGGGACAGATAGACAGGTAGACAGATAGAAGGTAGACAGGTAGACATATCAACAGGTAGACAGATAGGTAGAAGGTAGACAGGTAGGTAGAAGGTAGATGGGTAGATAGGTAGACACACAACAGGTAGACAGGTAGATAAGTAGACAGGTAGACAGAGGCTGATAGCAGACATATCAACAGATAGACAGGTAGATAAGTAGACAGGTAGACAGACAAATAGATAGGTAGACAGACAAATAGACAGGTAGACATATCAACAGGTAGACAGAGACAGACAGATGGACATATCAACAGGTAGAAAGTAGACAGGTGAACAAGTAGACGGGTAGACGGAGTAGATAGCAACTCTTCTCCCCTGCTCACATTATGCTTTCCAATGACCCTGGATTATTTTATACACTACCCATTTCAATGTAACCTTATTCTTTCCCTCCCCTCCCTTTTCATATGTTTCATAACCATTTGCTAATAATTGATACACTGTGTTGATTCACTTCTTACTCTTTTATTAATTACTTCCCCCTCCTTTTCCCACTTAGTCAGTAATTGTTACTTAACTTTAGCTCTAAACTTTTCATTCCACCCTTATCTCTATTCCTGAGTGTGGTTAGCTAAACCACTTGCTCTTTCTTGTCACACAGCATGGGGTGGCATTTTCTTCCTTTTTCTTTGACTTACTATACAGGTGCAGCGTAAGTAGCTTGAGACTCTTGTTTTGATGAACAAATTAAATTAAATTACATACATATTTTACTTTAAAGACATTTTGTTACATACAAACATCATTGTTTTACTTGTTTACATGCTCAAAGTGTCCTCCCTTAGAACTAACATAGAAATATAAACTGTTTGCAACACTTAGACACACACTCTGACATAATGCTTTATTAGTGTCTACTTCCTGAAATGCCTCTGTAATGTACTGGCACTTTCTCTTTCACAAATCTGCAAAAGAAAAAGTCCATAAGGGTCAGGTCAGGGGAATGAGGAGGCCACTCAATTTGTACATGCTGGCCAATCCATCTATTCAGGAAACTCTGATCCAGATACCGATGAACAGTCAATGAAAAATGAAGTGGTACATCATCCTGCTGGAAAAAACATCATGGGTGTCATCTTGGACTTGGATTTGTGGCACAACTGTACCTTATAGCATCTGCAATTGATTTCCACCCGTGACAGTGGTATCAAAGATCACAGGGCCAATAACTCCGTTACATGACAACCCCCCAGACTGTGATACCAGGCTGGATCAATGCAGTCTCCATGACTTCATTCAGATTAGTGTCACTCCAAATCACACAAGTGTGTCTGTTGACATGCCTGGACAACTTGAAGCATGCTTCATCAGACCGGATGATTTCATGCAACATTCTGTATTGTAACGCAATTCATTTAGAAACAGTTCACAAAACTGGAGGTGTCTAGTTGGGATTGTCCTCCAGTAAGTAATGGAGTACTCATGGGTGATTTGGCTTCATAAGAAGAGCCTTCAACATCTTGCGTAGAGGCCTGTTCAAACTTCCTAACTCAACTGAGGCTCTTTGAGTAGATTTCTTTGGATATATTGTGGTAAAATGACAAAATTAGTTTGGTTACTTTTCTATCACTTTATTGTCTTCTAAACTTCTATCACAAATATACAGTTTTCTTCTTGTCTATGGCCTTTCATGGCATCACAACTCACCACTTTTCATTCTTGTGCCCTTGCCTCAGTCTCTTCAGTGTCTTTCTTCACTTTCTCTGTTTCTCATACCTATGAAGCAATCACTTAACTCTTGTGAAATCTTCTTTATGACGCACATGGACAGCTGATACACTGACCAACTCATGTGTGTAACTGCAGCTCTCTCTAACTAACTCTACTGTTCCCTTCTCTACTTATATAGAGGGGATGTCCTCATGTGAACCTTTCTTGAGCTTCAAAAACGTGCCACTGATGATGCAGCCAGATCTTTCTCAAAGGCTCCAGAGAAAACCACTTTTGTGTAGTTGCTTTGATTGTTGTTAATCATGTACACAAAAACAGATATGCGAGGCAGCCTGGCCTTGAATGCCTTTGCCCACTCACCAGTCTGGCATTTGGTATGAAGTAGCATGGCTCCATCTGTCCTTTTTTGTGCACAGCGTACGGTGTTACAATATTATTTTCTTCTATGTGCTCGGATTGCGGCTGGCCAGGTTTTGGGGCATTGTGAGTAGATCCTGTAGCATTGAATTTATAGCACAGTTTGACAACTGGGACCAGGTCTATTGAATGTTTCTTGCCAGAGAACATGCATTTTTACTGTGTTTCCATCCTTCCAATACTTGTTAAGGATCCACTTCCTGTCCTCCGTGCTGTAATTACCCGCCATCACTGTTTAGTGTCTATAAATAAGATAATAAGTGTCAATCTACTTATGCCACACCCTGTACATTAACACAGCTGTGCTGTCTGTCATTCACATGCCCATCAGTTTATCTTTCCATATGTACTTTGCTGTAAGAGAAGAATCATATACACAGAACCTTTTTTTTTTCTTTCTCTCAGGTGGTGTGTCCAGCACAGTGGACATTACGTGTGTTGAAATACATCGATACTCCAGGCTATGACTTCCGATGGGTGATTCTCTCCATGGGGTTCATAAACTTCATTCTTGTTCTTTTTGTGGAAAAAGTTGTGGTGAATAATTTATTTAAAACAAAAGCTTATCCCTTAAGGAAAACAATGGACAGATTTAGCTCCAAATCTTGTCTCATAGAAAACAATCTCTCTGACTTCCAGTCTGCTATATCTACAGTTTCTATGAAAACTGAGAGTATTGGTACACATGCCACTTTTGTGAACTTTGGTCTGGACAGTGATATTCCATCTGTGGACCCAGGCACATGATAAAAAATTGTTTAATCAAAGCTAACAGTAGCAAGTTTATTCAAGTGTTGAATGGATAAAAGAAACTTCAGATACTCATTAAGAATTTCACAATCCAGCTGTATAAGTGTAGCTCAGACCTTATGGATGCTCTTCATAATTAATTTAGTGATTCAGTCTGAAATTTAAGTTTATCATAATACATCTGAGTGTAATGTTATTAACGTATCGCATGACTATATATTGTGACATGGCTTCTCCATGTCATTAAGACTCTTTGATTTTCAAGGAGGTTGCCATAGAGACAGTTTGAGTTGTTGAAGATCAAGAGACAGAAACTAGTATGGTGTGAGAGTTTGGAAAGATTAAGAGACAGAAACTAGTAGTGTGGCTGTACTTGAAGCTTGAGAAAATAAAAAGATTTGCTAAATTTGTTACATTTAAATTTGTTACATTTGGTGTCAGGAAGTGGGATATTCGGAAACCAGGATGATGGCAATGATGAAAGAATTATTTGCCAAAATGGAAACGAGAAACGACAACCTCGCTGCCGAGCTGAAAGAGATGAAGACGGAGCTATCGGCGAAAATTGACGGGCAACTGGCTGGCGTGACGGAAGGCGTGGAAGAACTCGGCGAAAAGGTGGAAGACCTCTGCCAGCACGTGGACGTCGTGGAGGACGACGGGGAACGTCTTGGCGCCCTGGTAGTAAGAGTTGACGAGAGCGTCAAAGTACTGGATGCCAGGGGCAGACGGAATAGCGCGGAGCCGGGGAGGGAGCACCTAGTGGCCGAGGCGACAGTTGCGCCCGTTTCGGATGATATGAGGGAAAACGTGGAACAACTCGGCGAACGGATTGGCGTGACGGAAGACGTGGAACAACTCGGCGAACGGATTGGCGTGACGGAAGACGTAGAACAACTCGGCGAACGGATTGGCGTGACGGAAGACGTGGAACAACTCGGCGAAAAGGTGGAAGACCTCTGCCAGCACGTGGACGTCGTGGAGGACGACGGGGAACGTCTTGGCGCCCTGGTAGTAAGAGTTGACGAGAGCGTCAAAGTACTGGATGCCAGGGGCAGACGGAATAGCGCGGAGCCGGGGAGGGAGCACCTAGTGGCCGAGGCGACAGTTGCGCCCGTTTCGGACGATCAGCAAGGAAGCGCACAAGCAAACGAGCAACACGCGAGAACCGACTTGGCGTGTGACATGGGGGGACCGTCGGGGCCATCCAATCACCTGACGCATAGTGCCGTGAACGGAAGAATGGTGGACATCATCGTGGACGGCAGGATACAGGAGAGGCCGTGCCGAGCACGAGTGAACACGAGTGCAGCGGTGGACGCGACTCGTGCGGATGTGGTGGGGTTTGTTGCCGGACCCATCGGAAGCAAGGTGGCTGCGAAGGTGCGCCAGAGAGGTCGGCGGACATGGTACCCAGTGAGCCGTTTCAAAGTGCGCAGGATGGCCCGTCAACACACCAGGAAGAAGGGCAACTGGACGAGGGACCGTCAAGACCGGCGGTACTGTTGCAGAATTTCGAAGCAGGATGGCATACATCGTCCTACCTGGACCAAGGGACACTATCCAACAGCGATACCTAGGATCGTGCCCCCTGGAGAGCGAGGTCCTACTGGCCCTCAAGGTTTACAAGGATTCCCTGGCCCTCAGGGTCTGGTAGGCTTCCCAGGAATGAAAGGTGAACAGGGCAATCCAGGACCTCCAGGACAAGCTGGTGCACCAGGACCTGAAGGACCTAAGGGTGACTCAGGCTCTCAAGGACAACATGGAGCTCCAGGACAACCTGGTCCACAGGGCCCTCCAGGAGACAGAGGACTTCCAGGATTACCCGGTCCAACAGGACCTGCTGGCCTCAGAGGTCAGAGAGGTGCACAAGGTGAGACAGGTCCACCAGGGAAGCCAGGCAGTGAAGGACCTCCAGGACCACAAGGTATTGCAGGACCTCTAGGACCACCGGGACCAATTGGAGAACAGGGACCAGAGGGAGCACCAGGTAAAGCAGGAACACCTGGTATTGCAGGAAGACCGGGAGATAAGGGACCTGTAGGACCTTCAGGACCTCCGGGAACTCCAGGGGCACCAGGTCTTCCAGGGCCACCTGGTCCAAATGGACCTCCAGGACCAGCAGGAGAACGGGGTCTTCGAGGAGAAACTGGACCACAGGGTGTAGAAGGGCCACAGGGAGCTAGAGGAAAGCCAGGACCTCCAGGGCCAGAGGGAGGTAAGGGTGATAGAGGAGAAGAAGGTCCAAAGGGTGCAAAAGGACACCGTGGTCTCATTGGTCTACAAGGGTTACCTGGACCTCAGGGACCTCCAGGAGACAAAGGCATGACTGGACCTCCAGGATTGTCGGGAAAAGATGGTGAACCTGGAACTAAAGGTATGCCTGGAAGAGATGGAAACCCAGGACCTCAAGGTATACCAGGACCACCAGGTCCTCGTGGACCACCAGGAGAAGAGGTTCGATGGGTTAATCCACCGGGGCGCAAGGGAGATGCCGCAGTGATAGTGCTGGTCGGGACGACCAGCTCTGAGGAGGGAGCAGTGTGACATGGCTTCTCCATGTCATTAAGACTCTTTGATTTTCAAGGAGGTTGCCATAGAGACAGTTTGAGTTGTTGAAGATCAAGAGACAGAAACTAGTATGGTGTGAGAGTTTGGAAAGATTAAGAGACAGAAACTAGTAGTGTGGCTATACTTGAAGCTTGAGAAAATAAAAAGATTTGCTAAATTTGTTACATTTAAATTTGTTACAATATGATTGTTAGTAAAATCCATAATGCAGCAATAGTACTAAACAATAATGTTGTTGCTTGGCTATTCAATCAGTATCTGAAGTAGATGCCATTACATTGAATATGGAAGGTGAAGATTGTGTTTTGGCTACATTTGGAAAGTTCAAATTCTGTATACTCTCCAATGTGGAATTTTTATAAACTCTATGGTGGTGCAACAGCCCGATGGTGGGTCAAGGCCTACTGCCCTACCACTGCACCCCCACCTCCATCCACAATGATCACCATGAGTGTGGTGCAGTACTGGAGGATGGAACATGGTTAGCACCTTGCTTCTCTCCTTGCAGGTGAATTCAGTCTTTGCAACCTGGAGCCACTCTTTTTCCTCAGTTGGTCCCTCAGGGATCTCACAAGGTTAAGTGAATCCCAATCCAGGTCTTCCTATAGGAGAAAATTTCCATGCTGCTACTGGGAATTGAACACAGGATTCCTGTTTTGCTAAGCAGCTGTGCTATCACTGTGCTAATTAGATGGCCTGGAATTTTCATAGCTTCCTTCAATTGCCAGCTAAATATGAATTGGATACTTCATTGGCAAGTCCTTCTACAGGTTATTAAGTTAATAGAACCAAAGGAGATGGATAGGGTAAACCAGCTGTCCAATTATAAACAAGTTAACTAAGCAGAGGTATTTGAAGGTAAAAACAGTCTTCAGGAGCTTTTATTAACTCAGAAGGTACCTATTACTATACGAAAGCAACTCTAGGCTTTCCCTGTAGAACAAATATCGTGATATGATCATAAGGGCAATATTAAACAAGTAGGTATAATTTAAACCAACTACCTACTTTAACAGATATTCTTTTTCATTTTTTTGGAATGGCCTCTATGCTTTTTTAACTCATTATTCTTATATCAATTATAGGAAAGTTATTGTTTAAATCAATTTCTGGTGCCCAGAATATCACTCACATAATCAACCAATCATACCTCTGTATCCTTAAGACACAAGAAAGCTTAAGCACCAAAAGTATCTCTAATTTTGTATTTATTTAACAGTTACCATATTCAACTTACTGAGTAATTTGTGGAATTTGAGTACTGAAAAGAAAGTATATTTCAGACAAAAGGTTGGTATTTTTATGGGAATACATACTCTGAGAGAGAGAGAGAGAGAGAGAGAGAGAGAGAGAGAGAGAGAGAGAGAGAGAGAGAGAGAGAGAGAGAGAGAGAGAGAGAGAGAGAATGACAAACAGACTGACTGACAGAGAGAAAATAGAAATTACAAGTTTGATGAACCAAAAGTTGGTTGAATATGATGCAACAACAAATATTTTTATAGAATTTACTCCAAACCAAAAGCCTTTCTATGAAAATATTTTCATTGTTATTTATTTCCTGAAACTGGCTATAATGATTTTCATTTAAATACGAGTCTCATGTTTGAGGTATTGACATGAATAAAATATAGATCCTGAATTCTCTTTGAATAATTTGAGTATTTCCTTCAGTAAGTTCTTATTTCCTAAATAACTACCATATAAAAACAAGAAATTAAATATATACAAAGATTTACTTTCATGACACACGATAGTAGTATCTTTCATCCTGGAAGATTGTGTCCTTAATCAAAGTGAACACATTTGATGTTTCATACTAGTGTTTGGCTGCCATCTTCAGAGGATTGGAATCCTGGGCAGGTAAGCAGCTAAAGAGCAGCCTTCCAGTTGGGAAGTTTGAACTATTATATTGAAATAAGGAATTACTGGGAAAATTGATGCAATTAAGTATGAAAGAGACTAGTAAACTCTTAATTATAATGTAACTTGAACATAGGAAACATGCAGGTAGAATGGTTTTAATGAACTCTTTTATCCTGATCCTTATAATTTTCACAGTGGTTTATTGATGTTTGAAATAAACTTTGTGTTCAATTATTTCTGGAAATACGTAATGTTGTTTAAATATTTAAATATTGATCTCAGATAATAATTGCTGTTTTTGAAATTGTTAACAAAGGTTGAAGACTGATTGTTAAAATGTTTGATTATGATCAAACTAGAATACAAATGCATTTTCTGTACAAATGTGTATTAAATATTTATTTTTATAAAGGTAAATATTGATTCTGAATTATAATTTTAAATCTATAGTGTCCCTTAAGATTTCCTTTGGCATTTAAATATGGAAAAGTACATGCACTAGGAAACAGATTTTTAGATATACTGACAAAACTGAAGCTATTGACAGTGAAGATATATAACTACAAATATAATAAATATTAGGGACTAGGCTTCACTTATCTTTGGCAAGTTGAAAAAATTTCAAATGCCAGGTCAGCAACTTTTTAACTCTAGAATAGTAAAGTGAAACATATTTACTGACTCTACGTCACTTACCTATTAAAAATGGGACATGTTTCAAGAACTCATTTGCTCCATTCTCAACCTGATGCCTACTGCTGGAACGTGATGTCATCGTGTTGGAGATTGCACTACTGCCATCCTCTGGTGTCTTTTCTAGGAATTTCTTGCTTAGGTTGTCATTTTGATAGGTTTACCAGATTATTTTATGGAAATGTAGGACACAGTGGTAAAAAATGTAAGACATTTGGTAAAAATGTAGGAGCTTATCGATCAAAACAAAAATAATGTACAGTTGTAATTTAAATGCTATTTGTACATACCTAGAGGCATATATTTTCTTAAAATCCTATAAATGTTAAGTGTTAAATGTGATCTACAGTCAGTCATAACTAATCTTGTGCAAAACGTTTAACTTGTTTGAAATATAATCAAGAAATTCCACAGAACTTAAGTTTTTAAAACTATACTTCATTAAAACAATACCTTCAACTGAATTTATACATAGTCTGTCTCTTTAAACTTTTCACTGAGATCTTCTTGAAAATACTCCTTCAATATTAGCATTATGTGCAGGAACATGTTCCCTTTGTTGTGTCTTGTAACAGTTATACTTTAATCAAAATGTATAATTGAATCTGCACTTTACTTCCAGCATTTTGGCTTGTAATGAAATAACAGTGAATTAACTGTTAACTTCCCACTTCTTAATTCTTCCATAACCAAAATGCAAATGGAAGAGTGAGAGTAAAGCATCATTTTGTGTGTCTCCACAGAATACTAACCATTTGCTTCAGAGTGCAAATGCTGCATTCCCAATATTTTGTTTAATGTTACTAATGCAGTAACTGTAGCCTGTGTAGCCATATTACCATAGCAAATTGCAGTTGCGGCTAGTAACGAATTATTAATTTATGTTTTTCCAATTGCCAGTTCAGTTTCTAATGATCACTGATTGTCTGAAAATGTGGGACATTACGGACTTCATATGCTGGATAAATGTTTAAAATGTTTGGGGTAACTCAAAGTTGAAGACTTGGTCTTTATTTTTCAGAATGATATATTCTCCCAGGCTGTTAATGAGCTCTTCAAACATGTCCCATTTTTAATAAGTAATGTAATGTCAGTAAATTGATTCACTTTACTATCTAGATATTATTACACATCATGGTAAGCAAAATCTTCCAACTAAGTAGTTTAACTTTTTAACTGTTTGGATTGTTTACTTCCACTAGAGAAATGGCTGCAGAAGTAAAAGTTTTGCATAAAATTCACGTTTATAGGATGCTAAACATGAGTTATAGGATACTTGCTTCAATATAGAAATCAAACTTTTCATAATATGTTTGTGATTAAATAAATGCTACATAATTTGGGAGTGTTGCACTTTTATGGCATTTTACAAAATGTTGTCAATGGAACATTTTTACTTTCTCTAACATGTACTTGAGAAAATACATATTGTGCTCCACCCTCTGGGTTTGAACACGCAGTTTGGGAAATGGAGGCCAGCGTGTTACCCTAGACAATGGAGGACAACAGGGGTGCTGAATATGTGTTGTACTTCATAGGGGTTGGGGCTGAAACATGAATAATGAAACTCATGACTAGGGCTAGGAAGTTCACGTATTTGCATGTTTTTTTTACAGGGGTTCAAAACGTATGCTTTTACATTATGTGCACGAATTATGGAACTTTCAGTTATTTGGACATGATTTTATGGTGCATATAAGTGCATATTTTCTTGATTTTGATAAATGCATATTATTGCAATATTATAGCCCCTATAATTGCATATTTTAATGATTTTTATGGTTTTTATTATTTTTTCCATGTGTATAATACTTTTCATATTGGTAGTATTGCACATGTTGATGCAACTCGCGAGGAGAGTCATGTTGTCGTGCAGTGAACCAACCCCCTGTTTCCATCCCTTCATTATATGTGCAGAGGTATTTTTTAGAGGTGGCGCGTGACCTTGTCACTCGCGCATATCCAAGCATCACGCAAAGCGATGGTGGGGGTAAGTTTCCACCAGCAGCCTGCTGGCTAGTGGGCTGCAAGTCGAAGAGATACTAACCAGACACCCCTTTTATCTTGCAATAGACAAGTGGGCTCGACCATGAACTACTGCGCAACATTACGACACACGCCACCTCTAAAAAATACCTCTGTATGTGTGTAGAAAATAATCAGTGCGTTATCTGAGAGGTTTATATTAACAAAGATAAAGTGCAGGTCAACGTTTTGAGCAGCACGATTATCGCAACGCTTGCTTGACCTCCTTAGTTGTGACATGGTCTTCAAACGTAACAGTGTTGTGAACCGGTTCCCACCAAATTAAATTAGGTGTATAAAATGTTAAAGAGCTCTTCAAATGCCGAAAATAAAACCAACTTCGAGTGCTAGATTAATTAGTTTACAGAAAGAGTTTTCGAGTGATTTAATATCTACAGATAATAGGGTACTGTATTGTGGAGCATGTGAGAAAAATGTAGGGAGTGAGAAAAGATTTCAAATAGTTCAGCACATAAACACAGCAAAACATAAGGAGAATTTAATCAGAAAACTCGCAAACAGAGAACCTGTTCAAAAACAGCTAGTAGAGTGTTTAGGAAGTAGGGTTACTGAATTTTCCTATGATTTGTGCCAAACATTTTTAGCTGTTGATATTCCCTTGTTCAAAATTAATAATCCGACATTTAAAAACTTTCTTGCCGAGTACACTCGACAACATGTGCCTGAAGAAAGAGCACTGCGCAAGACTTAGATCGGACATTGTTACAATAACGTACTGTCAAGTATACAAAATGAATTAGTGGATCAGTTTGTGTGGTTGTCTGTTGATGAAACCCCTGATTCTGAACGCCGTTCTATTGCCAATATAATCGTGGGTGCTTTAAATAATGAACAAAAGACTACACCTTATCTTCTTAATTTGAGCGAATTGTCGGCCACTGGCAATGTAACTGTGACCCAGTTTGTGATTGGCTCTTTGAAATTACTGTGGCCATGTTGAATCAAATACGACCGGTTACTTTTATTTGTTTCTGATGCAGGTCCTTATATGGTAAAACCAGGACAAACTCTGTAAGGTATTTTTCCTAACATAATTCATATAACTTGTTTGACACACGCTCTTCATCGCATTTCTGAGACAATACGCGATTCTTTCTCATTGATAGATAGATTTGTATCCTGTACAAAGAGAATTTTTGTTACATCTCCTGCTGAGCACATAGAAATAATCGAAGAGGTTGCTAATTCATTGGACTCGAAAGATGCTTCATCAATAGAAACTGCAAAATACTGGATTAAAAGAGGATCTTAGTTTCATATCTGCCCATTTTTCTTTCTTACCAACAGCCATAAAGGCATTGGAAGCTGTGGGATCTCCTTTGCATGAATCACTTACTGTCTTTGAAGAAACAATGTAATCTAAGTTTGGTTCCTGGTGGTATAGGACAAAAAGTAAAAGAGAAAGTGAATTATGTAATTTCAAAAAATTCTGGTTATAAACAGAAGTGCGATATTCGAGATATCCTCGAAAGAAAATCATCCGTCACACCAAGAGACTTGACTCTCTTTGTGAAGCAGTTAACATCATTTAAATATACCCCGATAACATCTTGTGACGTGGAGAGAAGTTTGTCACGTTACAAAAGTGTTTTGTGAGACAACAGACGATGTTTTACAGTTGAAAATTTGTGCAAAGTGTTGGTTGTGAACTGCAATTTAGCAGTTAATACTAGCAGCGGGACCACTTCTGCTTCAACCTCTAAGGAATAAGGTAACTTTATTACTTATACTAACTCGCCTTGTCTACTGTAAAGGGGCATTGTTTTAATTAAATAGTGCACATTTCTTGGCATATTTTCAAGTTTTTAAGAGCATATTTGCATGCATATTTCAGTGTTTTTTAGGGCATGAACTTCCGAGCCCTACTCATGACATTAGTCGTCACCTTTAGATATACATATACATAAGGATACCAAGTGGATCAGCGAAATGGTACAATAACTAAATGCAGTATTTGATGGAACAAAAATCTGATATGTTGCACTCACATGACTTTCTCTACTCTTGTACTAACCATTCTTACAAATTCTTATTCCTATATCTTCTTCGTGTTAGTTGAGATGAACATTTGCAGACATTATCTTATTACGCATTTTCTTGTAGGTGCAAGGGGAATATGGAATACAGTAGGTTTTGAGGGTTGTCAAATACTTTAAAGCTTTCAAACTCCATTCTCTTTGCACGGCTAACATGTAAAAACTGAATAATGACGTTCCATTTGACGAAAGTTTAAAAAACTATTTTGTTGTTAATGGCACTGTCAATTGCCAGGATCGCATCAGTGTCGCCGGTGTGCCGGAAGTTTGTTCTGCAGGAGTTCTTTTATATGCAGTAAATCTACTGAATAAAGCTGCCATTTTTAACCACACTTAAAAACCATGGGTCTTCGTCGGGTTTGGACCCCGACCTTGGGATCAGTAATCCAGCGTCTAACCAACTGAGCCACCCAGACCGACAACGAAAGTTTTTAAATTTTTTTTTCCAAAATTCACACAAATAACAAGGAGTATCTCCGAAATGGTTCACTCTACAAAAAATGTATATATATTAGACATAAATTGTGTGTTTTAGCAAGGTCTACATTATTTGTACAGTTAATATTTGATCTTTCTCTTACGGTTTACCAGTTATGCAAAAGTCTTCCAGAGTAAATAGGGCCACATGGGCTCTAGCCAGAAAATTCAAAATATGCATTTTATTTGTCATAAAAGTATCTTAGACATATTATGACATTTTAACCAAAATTATTAGAGCCATTTTCGAGAAAATCAAAATCTTCGAAAATCTTTCCATGTGAAGGGTAATTTAAGGTCGAGGAATTTTCTTCAAAATCTTCGTGTTGCACCCTTAAAAGATGCTAAACTTAAATACCAACTTTGGTTTTTAACCGACTTTTGGTTTTTGAATTATGCTGCTCGCAGACTGACAGACACAGACTAAAACACACACACACACACACACACACACACACACACACACACACACACACACACACACACATACACACACACACGGACCTTTTTCTAAAAAGTTTTCTTTTTGGATTCAGGGGGCCTCAAAACATATTTCCGGTAAAATCTCGAAATCCAATATTTGGGTCGAATACAATATTTCCCCTACTTACTATACGTAGTAGAGAAAGTAAAAAAAGAAACGTATTTATAGGACCAAAAGGCAAATAGGAGCACACAGAGACTAAACTCTTCAATCAGGACTCGTACCCAGTTACAGCTTGTCTAAAACGTCGTGACACTCCGTATGCGCGAGTGAGGAGAAATGCGGAGAAGTGGTGAGAGTGGTGGGGAAGCAAGTGACTAGAGGATTATCAGAACTTGGAGGCAGTCAGGTATACAAAGCATGAACTTATCACTCTCGCGACAGTTGAAGACTGACCCCCACTTCTGTTTTGTGCAAGTGGACTGCTCAGTGCTATTACGCTTCTTTGATTCGGGAGTGGGGGAATGTCAGGACGTTTTGGACAAGCTGTACCTAGTCTGTTAACCACTATACAGTGGGGAGAACAAGTACAGGAGACATACTGAAACCATCTTGTACAAACTGCATATGACTAAACATGTGCAGATAATAGAATGCTACTTTCATGAACAATATTACATGTGTGAGTGCGCGTGCGCGTATGTGTGTGGGTGTGTGTGGGTGTGTCAGTCTGCAGACAGCATAACTCAAAAACGAAAAGTGGATTAAAAACCAAAATTGGTATTTAAGTTTAATATCTTAAAGGGATGTGAAACGAAGATTTTGAAGAAAATTCCTCGACCTTAAAGTACTCTTTACATGGAAAATTTTGATTTTCTGGAAAATGGCATCTAACAATTTTGATGAAAATGTAATGTGTTTAAGATATTTTTATATGACAAATGAAATGTATACTTTGAATTTTCATGCTATAGCCCATGTAGTCCTGTTTACTCTGGATGACTTTGGCATAACTAGTAAACCGTAAGAGATAAACCAAATCTTACTGTACAAAAATGTAGATCTTTTTAAAACACACAATTTATCTCCGAATAAATTATTTTATACAGTGAACCATTTCGGAGATATTCCTTGTTATTTTTGAAAGTTTTGGAATACTTAAACTTTCGTCAAATGGAAGATCGTGATTCATTTTGTTATATCTTAGCCGTGCAAAGAGAGCGGAATCTCAAAGCTTTAAAAGATTTGACTATCACTCAAAGCCTACTGTATTTGCACATTCTGCGCACGCGAATCTTTTTCTAAAAATGCTTATTTTGGATTCAGGGTGCCTCAAAACATATTTCCGGTGAAATCTCGACATCGAATTTTTGGATGGAATACAATACTTCCTCTACTTACTATACGTAGTAGAGAAAGTAAAAACAGGCTACAATCCTTTGATCCTATGGTTTGAGATATCTGGAGGAGTGCTTGAGTCTCTTGAAATACATATTTTGTTTGTTAATGACGCTACCAATTGCAAGGATCACATCAGCAGCGGCGGAGTTCCGGAGTTTCGTCCCTTAGGAGTTTCTTTGCATGCTAATACATCTACTGACAGGGGCTGTCGCTGTTAGCCATCGTCCTGGACAGGGTTTAAACCTGAGATCACTCCCATTACGTGCACCCATGCCAACCGAATATGTTCCAATTTTTAGCAATGACCTTCCACTTTAACTCAGGGCTATACAGTGGCCTTTCTCTGTCATCGCAAATTAAATGTATTTTTCTGTAGCGCTTGACACAAATTGATTACCTTCGACTACATCAGATAAGCACCAGGAACAAAAAAGTACATTACCTAACCTATGTGTGGAAGAAACTCTTTTACAGTTTGTAGTGGCTGGTATGCTGTCACCCTTAACGTTATAGTGACCATCTTGCGCTACGGTAAGTGTAAGCCGAGTTATAGTTTATAGCTCTTGCCTTCCTTAGCAATGACGTCACTTTTTTTTAAACATTTAAGTTATATAAGAAGTCATGGCAAAGCATTTTTGAGGTAACATTACTTTCTATTCCATTTGACTATAGCAGAGGAGGTATTATATTCCATATTAAAAAAAAAAACACACACGCACACACACGCACAAACACACACACACACACACACACACACGGATCTTTTTCTAAAAATCTGATGTGTTGCACTCACATGACTTTCTCTACTCTTGTACTAACCATTCTAACAAACTCTTATTCCTATATCTCCATGTTAGTTAAGATAAACATTCGTACAAATTATTTATCTTACTGCTTATGTGCTTGTAGGTGTAAGGGGAATATTAGAATACAGAAGGCTTTGTGCGACAGTCAAATCTTTTTGACCTTTGAGATTCCGTTCTTTTTGCACGATTAACATATAAAAAATGAACAACGATGACCCATTTCACGAAAGTTCTGTTTTCCGAAACTCACACACATAACAAGGAATATCTCCGAAATGGTTCACCCTACAAGAAAATTTATTGAGACATAAATTGTGTATTTTAGCAAGATCTACATTTTTTGTATAGTATAATTTGGTATATCTCTAACGGTTTACCAGTTATGCAAAAGTCGTCCAAAGTAAATACGACTACAGGGGCTATAGCCAGAAAATTCAAGATATAAATTTCATTTGTCATCAAAATATATCAAACATATGACATTTTAATCAAAATCGTTAGAGCCATTTTCAAGAAAATCAAAATTTTCGAAAAATTTTCCATGTAAAGGGTAGTTTAGGTTGGGGCTATTTTCTTCAAAATCTTCGTGTCGCATCCTTGAAAGACATTAAACTTAAATACCAAGTTTGGCTTTTAACCGACTTTTCGTTTTTGAGTTATGCTGTCCACAGACTGACATACACACAGACACACACACGGACCTTTTTCTAAAAATGTTTTTTTTTTTTTTTTTTTGGATTCAGGGGCCCTCAAAACATATATTTCCGGTGAAATCTCGACATCGAATTTTTGGGTGGAATACAATACTTCCCCTACTTACCAGTAGGGAAAGTAAAAATGCTTTTTGGATTCAGAGGGCCTCAAAACACACGTTTCTGGTGAAATCTCGACATCGAATTTTTGGGTGGAATGCAATATTTCCTCTACTTACTATACGTAGTAGAGAAAGTAAAAATTGATCGTTAAATTCATACAAAAGACAGTTTTATCGTGATATACAACGTGAGGCGATATTTTCTGCGTAAGCCCTCTGCAATGACTAAATGCAAAATTATAAAGGCAGCGGAAAGGCCCCCTAAAGTTATAAATAGTGATTATAGTCGGCTAAAATGTATATTCAATTGTTTTCTTCTCCAGTAGCCTGGGTTGGCGTTATATGGAAATCGCAAAGTCCGCGTATAATTTGGAAATTTATCTGCGTATAGTGTTTTATTGGAAGAACATTGTGTTGTAAAAGATAACAGAATTAACAACGCAGAGAACAAACATATCGATTGTTAAGCGGAGTAAAAATAGAAGAAGATTACGAACTCACAAATATACATAGTCCGTGTTAGGGTTGTGTGAACCCCGTAGCGCATTATCAAAAGGACGCCAATCCAGAAGATATATGTAATCTATTTGTTATATAACGGAACAATAAACAAGTTTTTAACGAGGAAATGGAAATTAATCATTCTTGTAGTGTTGATCCGTACCGCGCCCTGAGATACATCGAGAAAGTTCGTAATTATTTGGAGTTTCATCGCTACAAAATGGCGCTTACGCGGGACCAGTGGACAAATATTTAAAGAATCGTCGTGGATATTGTGGGACCTCCAGCTCCTGTATATAAAAATACGTTCCAAACGTTAGTCATGTATCGGATCAGCATTATTACGTAACTCTGGTTCTCCCCGTCACCTGTTTTGCTCGTTAGCCATGGGAAAGGTGAATGCTATTTGTCATTAGATGTCAGCAATTATTTCTATTATCTCTCATTTATCCAAACGCTTTTGGCGCACACCATGGAACTTAAAAAGAAGGAAAAAGTTAAAGTGCTACCAACGTAGCTCAAAGCAAGGAAGGCAATGCCTATAAATTGCTCGATACACTTCACTTGAAATTCATTACTGCAAATTTAATTCAGCTATTTAATGATAAACTATGGGTGAGTTAACTTAGAAATGTTAATAGACCAAAATAGTGCTCGGAGAGATAATGCTTACTGCATACTTAGTGTGATATTATTTTTCATGTGCATATTTACTACTTTTACTTCTGTTTTAAGCTTTTATTAACATATTTTTCATCTGCTCTTAACGTTTCCAGGAACCAACATGCTCCTCTACGGTATCCTCTTTCAGTATCTTTACATTTTATGTGAGTATTTTACATTTACTGCAATTAAGCAAAAGAGACGAAACTGTGTCAAGTTTTGTTATTCCTATATCTTCTTCATGTTAGTTGATATAAACACTTACAGAAATTATTTTATTGCTTATTTCCTTGTACCTCCAAGAGAAATATTAGAATACAGAAGGCTTTGAGCGATAGTCAAATCTTTTTAGCTTTGAGATTCCGTTCTCTTTGCACGCTTAATGTTAAAAAAAATGAACAACGATGTTGCAATTCACGAAAGTTTTAAGTTTTCGAAACTGACAGAAATAACAAGGAATATCTCCGAAATGGTTCACACTACAAAAAATGTATTTATACATAAATTATATGTTTTGGCGCGATCTACATTTTTTGTACAGTAAAAGTTTGTTTATCTCTTACGGTTTACGAGTTATTCAAAAGTCATCCAGACTAAACAGGACTATATAGGCTATAGCCAGAAAATTCAAAATATGCATTTAATTTATCGTATAAATATTTTAAATATGTGACATTTTAATCAAAATCACTATAGCCATTTTCAAGAAAATCAAAATTTTAGAAAAATGTTCCATTTAAAGGGTAGTTTAGAGTGAAGCTATTTTCTTCAAAATCTTCGTGTTGCATCCTTGAAAGACATTAAACTTAAATACCAACTTTGGTTTTTAACCGACTTTTCGTTTTTGAGTTATGCTGTCCATAGTCTGACAGACACACAGGCACACACGGACCTTTTTCTAAAATTTTTTTTTTTTAATTCAGGTGGCCTCAAAACATATTTCCGGTGAAATCTCGACATCGAATTTTTAGTGGAATACAATACTTCCTGTATTTTACTATACGTAGCAGAGAAAGTAATTATCAAATTGATGATTCTTAGGTTTGTACATATAAATGTTTCCCAAACCTTCTGTCATTAGTTGACAATCAATTTTTTTTTTAGATTTCGTCATTTTTAAAGTTTTAGCGAAGGATTTAAATGACGTGCGCTACATTTCAACGGCCCTTTTCTGCTTAAATTTTCGGTAGTACTTGAACAAAATTTGGGTCAAAAAGGGCTCAAAAGCAACCAAATTCAACGGAAAGAAGTGATTAAGTTATGAATCTGAGGAGAGAGACTACTAGACAAAGAGGGAAGCTGTGACAAATAGGTAATCTGACTCATGATTATGATACATGTATGTAGAAAAATCGATTTTTCCCGACTTTGCATTTTTTAATACACTATTTGCTCCATATGCATTAAATATTGTGCTATGCTCCTAGAATTTTCCAGCATTTGCTCCATTTATGTGACTTCAACTTTAATCTTTTGTTTCAAAATCTGAGAATTTGTTTAGCTTAAAAAATTAAATACTAATAAACTTTGAAACATATTTTCAATATTCACCAAAACTAAGAAATTAATTAGTTTAAAAATAATTATTTTTTCTTCCTGCCAGAGATAGGTGATGTTTGTTGGGCAACAAGAATTTGTAAAATAATAAAACTGTTGTGTTACTTTAGTTTTTGATGCGCATGGAGTATTTTGAATATTAAAGCATTTTCGCATTGTGAATAAATTTAATACTTAATTCCCTCAAAAGTATAAAACAGATTGTGCTGGAGTTTTGTGTTGTAGTTTATAACATAAACACCCTTAAGTATTGATTTAATACCTTTAGAAAATATAGAAAATTCAAATTTTAGGTCTAGGGTGCCGCAAGCTTTTTTGAGAATTTGTACTAGTCTGAATCCATAGCAATTAACAAGAACCACACAGAAAGGCACATTTCGCAATACGGTATATGTTTTTCGTGGCTATTTTTGTACAAGGGATATTAAATATTGAGTTTGCACTGTAAGAAATCTGATGTGTTGCACTCACATGACTTTCTCTACTCTTGTACTAACCATTCTTACAAACTCTTATTCCTATATATTCTTCGTGTTAGTTGAGATAAACATTTGTACGCATTCTTATTGCTTAAGAGGTATAAATACATTTTCGAGGTGATATTTTTGTTATCTATGTGCCCCCTAATGAAAGATTTGTTTGCAGGTGGGGCGCTGAGACCATGTCTACCTCGAGACTATGGACATGGTGGGGTTGTATGCGTATGCAACGCCACTTATTGTGATGACTTGGATGTCACTCCTGAAGATCTGCTGCGTCCTGGGTACTATCTCCAATACGAGAGTAAAAAAGGCGATCTTCCTCTGCAGCAGCGCTTGATACCGCTTTCAGGTTCAGTTGCTTTTTATTCTCTGCAATTCTCTGCAATTATTTCTCCCTTTTCTGCATAAACAATCTGAGTCATAGAGCTTCAAGTGATGTGACGCATTAGAACGAAGAGCAAGTGTATCAGTTCGTGTGACGTTAGGCGAGATACCACGTTGCCTACTATGTTTCTGTTGACGCCCGACTCTGACTTTAATATTTTGTGAAACTCAATGGGGTGCAGGCGTACCGGTTAACCAGTGCCACTCACCTTTACCCTGCACCGCCACGCAACTAAGCCAAAGCGAGTGAAAGGGGAAGCAGAGGAGAATGGCCCACGGTGTTACGTTTTGGCATTTCTGCCCTAGATAAAAAAACCAGCTTGTTTAAAATGCAGTTATTTTCTTCTTTCTTTTTTTCTTTTCTTTTGTTTTTTAAATGGATGCTCAGATTAATATATAAACTAGATAAATAATATATTTAAACAATTTTACCTGTAATGAATTATCTGAATAAATATTTATTTTTAATTCTAGGGAATAATACTATCAACAGCAGCATAACTAGTGTCAAGTACATCGTTGACCCCACCAAGCGATACCAAGAAATGTTGGGTTTTGGAGGTGCTGTTACAGATTCTGTTGGCATTAACATTGCATCTTTGAGTCCAAGGACACAGGAAACGCTTTTAAGGTAAGCGTGACATATGAAGTTTTTAAACTGACATTCAGAAAAAGCATCAAGTGCCCTCGGCCGGTCAACCAACCATCAGTAGACCTCTACTATGTAGACAACTGCTTCGGCAGTGCACCAGGTTTGCGGTACATAGGAGTGTCTGGTAGATACTATAAAATTACTTAGAAACCTGATGCAAGTACCTAATGCAAAGTACCCATGCGACACAAGGAGACACTGTTATCTACCTTTATTTTCCGCACATTTGTGACATCTACTAAAGTTGCGCATTGTACTTCATAGGTTTCTTTATACAGGCTGGAAGGTACTCCTTGGGCCATACGTTAACAAAAGATTCTACATGATGACTATAACAAATATGTACAGTAAAATTAGTGTCAATGAAGAACCCCTTCGCTGGGAAAAAAAAAAAAAAAAAAAAAAAAAAAAAAAAAAAAAAAAAAATAAAAAAAAATAAAAAAAAAAATTGTGCCAAATATTTGTAATTGACATAATCCCTTTATGTCAACATTGTTTTAACCCTAAAATACGTAGTTTTGACTCTTTGCGAAAATTAAATCTTCATTATTACTTGAACGAATACATCGCACCTGTCAGGCAAAACATTTATATTGTGTGAATTTGGCCGAGATAGTGGCCACCTCAGCGGTACGGTAAACGCACTGGGTGGACATCTGTTTATATCTGAGGACAGTACTTGCCTCGAGGCACACACCGGTTGGCTACAAAGAAGTCCGCTGGCATGTGCGAGTATTAATTTCATCAGCTCAGCGTTGTCATTTACATCAACGGATAAATGATTTTTTTTCCCTTACAAAACAATGAAACCTACAGAAACGAAACGTTGCATTTTACATTTCTTACACCTGCATCTATGTTATTCAGGCTGAATAACCTTTCATCCCGTGTTGTATTTTTATGGATGCTATCATTTAGTTCATCTTAAATCATAAACATAAATGAATTTACTTCTCTTATGTACTTTATCATTTAATTTTCCCCATGTAAAACAATTGTACAGACTTAAACCGTACTGGGTGCAAAATTCTGTAGTGATGGGATGATATCACTATTTCTCGATACGTGATAGTCAACACCGATACTGACTTTTAACATCGATATTGGATATTCGTTCTATAAAAAGCTGTAAAGGCGATAGTTTGCTCACTGAATTATGTTCTTAGTAGTATTTATCTGTGTATAAAAACATGCAAACAATTTTCCTTTTGCTTATCATTTTCATGTTCTGACAGCGACGGAAACTCGTAAATTGCTCTTTCAATAGAGGTTATGTAAACTTCACTAGGTGTATGAATGTAACATGCTTCCTTAAATTTAGTGTACTGTTCGACTAATCACTGCGCAAAAATGGTTTTCTTCATATTTTACACACTGCTCTGTTATTATTAATGCTGCCTTTTTTTCAAAATACTTCCACACTACCCTCATGTTTTATTCAATGACCAACTGAGCCACCCAGACCGACTTGATACTGCGATGAAATGCTGCTTATGCTTATTACAAGATATGTGTATTGGTTTTCAAGCATGCTGGCTTGGCGTTTGCTGTACTAACGTAGGGATTTAGGTTAAATGTTAGGTTAGGTTTCTGAGCTAAAGCTGAAAATTGGTGCATGCCTATGGTGTCGTCTTCGAGGTGTTGCAGTTGGTCTTCTGTGATTTCTCGATGAGTTTTAATTAGGTATACTGATTGCTCCTGCCATAGTAGTGTGGAAAAAGTCCAAATGAAGCTTCCATTCAAGAGTAGTGCCCGTTTCACCAGCAGCCCATGGCCTGATTGTGCTTGACTGCAAGGCCATTATCAGACATTGTGTTGGGAATACATTGGCTATAACTGGAAAAATATTCGTTTTGGTAAAAGTTCCGAATGATCCGGTTCCAAAATATACTGAATACTAAAAATCCGTCCAAAATAACAGTCGAGTAGTCCACCAATATTTACTATTTGCACAGATCCCTCAATGTGATTGTAAAAAGGAGTTGTTCATGCATGCATTTCTTTCTTCTAAAAAAAGGAAGAAAAAATACAGCAAAAAATATTCTTCTACAGAAGGATCGGCGAGATGACATGCTTGTCTCTATGATAATTCTATTATGATAACCAGCACTGTACATATTTTAGTACTACTTCAGCTGATTCCTAATATTCACTTCTTATCATCGAAGTAAACAATGTGCTTGTTTCCACTTTAGAATCTTGATGCATTACAAAACTACTTTTTGTGTCCAAAAACTTGTATTAAGTAAACAAGGGGTATACACAACATCACCGTGAAGTAGTTTTAATAAACAAAAGCAACACTGATTTAAATAGTTGGGTTCAAGGGTGTTGAAATGACAACGTTTGAAATGCTTATATTAAGAAAATAAAATAAATAGCGTGTTTTAGAAAGCGATTAAAACCTTTTCTACTACTATAATAAACATTGATGCTTTAGTTGTAGTTACTAGGCAACAAAAGCTATACTTTGTACTCTAACAAAATAGAAAACACGGTACCAAAACATAAACTATAGGTTCAACAAAACGTAGAATACAGTTTAATGATGATCATCTTTATCTTGTTTTTCTTGATGATAGTATTCACTAAAACAAAACATTTCTCTCCTAATTGATAGTTCTGTTGTAACTAATATTTGTACAACCATTAAAATTTGTAATACTTATTGGAGGCATAATTTCCCTATTATCAGAAGTATTTTTTTCGTAACTTTTCCTGTATTTGACCTTTCTCCTTTAAATGCCTTTAATTTTCTAAACTTACTGATAATCGATATTATCATTAATCAAAATATCTCACCATGGAATATTCACTCCAAAGACTCGACGCTTTAATAGTTTTCCAGTTCTCATAAAAAATACACCAACAAACAGTTATCGAATTTCGTATAATTACATAAACTTCCCTTGACTTTTCTGAAAGTATATTAATAGTTGTATCTTGAACTGCTTTTAAAAATGTTCACCAGTTTTCCATTTTTACTTTAAATTCACATAGGAAACTAACATCAAAAATTGCAGAATATAACAATGTTAATGTATTGTTTCTTTTTTCTTCAAAGTCCACATTACTCTTTCTCTAAACATATCGTTTTCGCAATAAGTAAATTTCATTGAGTATTCTAAATATACAACATATACTAAAATACTCTTAAGGTAGATAAACTATTGTAGATAACACGTCAAAAAAAAACTAGGATTAGTAACTCGCGGCTCTTAGAATAGGCTTCTTGTTACTAAACCTCTACTTTTGTAACTAATACTCTGAATGTCTATTTTTTTCCTGGTCAATTACTTCAGAATTTCAAACTAATATGAAACACTTGTTTCAGAGGTTATTGATTTTATATTTATATTATGAACTTATGGTGATTTGCGTTAGATTTTTAACGTATAACTTTTACACAAACCTCGAAGATATCTGAGCAATTTTAGTTACAAAGCAATGACCATCTGGTATTTTACAGTTTTTGTGCACAGATATAAATATTTGTGTTGCTTTACTAAAAATCCAAGGTTTATATGGAAGTTTTGAGTTGGAAGGCTCCACTGGTTACCTTCAGCAGCTTGATTTTGTATGTGAATACAACATGTTTCACTAATCCGCTCTATAACTTACTTTTTCAGGCAATACTTTGCGCCAGAAGGTATTAGATATTCTTTCATCAGGATACCTATTGCGGGATCAGACTTCTCTACTCATAACTACACATATGATGATGGACCAAGTGATGAAACATTGTCTAGGTTCAATCTTACAAAGGAAGACCTGCTTTATAAGGTAAATTATCAAAATTATACAACACACATTTGATATCGGCCAGTGCAGACTTTAAAAAGATCGAATGTTTTGCACTCACATGATTTTCTTTACTCTTCTATAAGCTATTCTTACAAACGTTATTCTTCTAATTACTTCATGTTAATCGAGATAAACATTTACAGACATTACCTTATTACCCATTTTCTTGTAGGGACAAGGGGAATATGGGAATACAGTAGGCTTTAAGTGATGGTCAAATCTTTTGAAGGTTGTCGTTATGTGAAGGCTTTGATATTCCATTCTCTTTGCATGACCAAGAGATTAAAAATAAATTACGTGTTCCTGTTTGATAAAAATAGAAGTATTGAAAAATTCAAACAAATGACAGGAATATCTCAGACATGGTTCACTCCACAAATAATGTACTTGACATAAATTGTGTGTTTTTAACAAGATCTGCATTTTTGTATCTCCTATGGTTTGCGAGTTATGCAAAAGTCGTCGAGAGTGAACAGGACTTCTGAGGACAGAAAATAGAAAATTTAAGATAAGCATTTCATTTGTCATGAAAATATTGTAGCAAATTGCTCTATCGATTACCTTTAATTACTTCTTTATTTCCACTAATTACATTAGGGATGACCTGAATCAAAATTATTCATGTATGCACATGCAAAACTCTTTTTACTACACAAACTTACAACCGGATTCAAACTTGCTCAAACTTATTGAGCCTCCTAGGAACGTGACGTCAGACACGGGTTGCTTCCTGCACGGAAGCTCGACATATGTACTCCGTGTACCTAAGTGCTATGGGGAAACCACGGAAAAACACATGCCACGGGGATCGAACCCGCGACCTCCCGAATGCGGTAACATCCAACTTTCTGTGGCCCATATCCTTATAGACTGTCCGCAATACGCTCGTGAGCGCCAGTCGGTTGGCCTGGGGTGTACGCTTGCCTCAATTTTGGGTGACGACCCTGTGTCTGCCTGTAAGGCGCTGCGGTTCGTTGCACAAATTGGGTTCGCAAAGCAAGTATAACGTGTTTTTAGTGTGTGAAATTCTTTTTTTTTTTTTTAGCCTTTTAACATAGGTTTTTGTGTTTTACGTTTTAGTGTTTTAAGTGCTTAGTTTTAATGTGTTTTAGCTTCGATCTTTTACACATTTTAATGAATGGTTTTACCAAGTTTTAACTTAGCGCACTCATGTGCCGTTTTGTGTTTTTATCAGTCTGCGTTTTTAGTTGCCATTTTAAACTTCACATTTTAGGCAGTTTTTAGGCGAATTTTAGATTTTTTTACTGTCTGACCTAGGGCCCAAATGACCTAGTTGTCGACGGGCCCCTAAACTCCATTCATCCATCCATCCCGAATGCGGGCCACAGACGTTACCGCCTGAGTCATCCCGCTCGGTTTTAAAGGAAATAATAATTATTCGAATGGGCATGCTTTTTAAAGGCCAGATGAAAAGCACTGGCTGTCCATTCAAAGTGGAACATCGCGAGTTTAATTCCAGCGACTGCAATCAAATGTGACTGTAGTAAAGGATGGGGAGGGTCCACGTAAAATAACCAGTGAGATGGTACGTGCGGATAATGACGGCGTTACATTAGATTACAATAACATAGATTTTGTTTTCTGATAAAGAAAAAGAAATAAAAGAAACTACAATAATACGTAAATAAATTGATACTTTTATGATGTAAGTAGCTAACAATAGCTTTACTGTTAAATACCGATATAAAATGAAAATAACAAAACACTTACAATATTCTAAAGCCTTGACTAAATATCTTTGCTGCAAATGACAACACTATGCATTAGAGAGTTAATAGGTGTTTTATTGTGTAAATGAGAATGTATAGTGTGGTTCTAATAGTTGGAAGTTTATTTCAGATTCCTTTGGTAAAGAAAGCAATGGAGTTATCTCCGATACCCATTAAGCTGCTGACTACATCTTGGAGTGCTCCCGCTTGGATGACTGAACCTCGTGCAAATAAAACAGGCTTTACCAGGCTCAAGGACTCCAGTTATCAAGTATTTGCTGAGTATTTTGTGAAGTGAGTACCTACATTAAACAAATTCTATTTTCTTAACTTCTGCCTAACAACTGTTGCACATTGTGTGACTTGCTTTCAACTGTCACCTCGTAAGTTTTGACTGTCACTTCATTTATGTGATTAGTTCATGTTTTTACTTTCTCTGCTACGTATGAAGTATTGTATTCCACTCAAAAATTCTATGTCGACATTTCACCGGAAATATGTGTTTTGAGGTCCCTGAATCCAAAAAAAGCGTTTCTAGAAAAAGGTCTGCGCGCGCCTCTGTGTGTGTGTGTGTGTGTGTGTGTGTGTGTGTGTGTGTGTGTGTGTGTGTGTGTGTGTGTGTCTGTCTGTGGACAGCATAACTCAAAAATCTTATGTGTTGCACTCACATGACTTTCTCTACTCTTGTACTAACCATTCAACAAACTCTTATTCCTATATCTTCTTCGTGTTAGTTGAGATAAATATTTGTAGAAGTTATCTTATTGCTTATTTCCTTGTAGGTACAAGGGGAATATGGGAATACAGTAGGCTTTGTGCGATAGTCAAATCTTTTAAAGCTTTGAGATTCTGTTGTCTTTGCACGCTTAACATATAAAAAAATGAACAACGATGATCCATTTCACGAAAGTTCTAAGTTTTCCGAAACTCACACACAACAAGGAATATCTCCGAAATGGTTCACCCTACAAGAAAATTTATTAAGACATAAATTACGTATTTTAACTAGATCTACATTTTTTGTATAGTATGATTTGGTCTATCTCTAACGGTTTACCAGTTATGCAAAAGTCGTCCAGAGTAAATACGACTACAGGGGCTATAGCCAGAAAATTCAAGATATACATTTCATTTGTCATAAAAATATCTCAAACATATGACATTTTAATCAAAATCGTTAGAGCCATTTTCAAGAAAATCAAAATTTTCCATGTAAAGGGTAGTTTAGGATGGGGCTATTTTCTTCAAAATGTTCGTGTCGCATCCTTGAAGGACCATTAAACTTAAATACCAACTTTGGTTTGTAACCGACTTTTCGTTTTTGAGTTATGCTGTTCACAGACTGACACACAGACACACACACGGACCTTTTTCTAAAAATGCTTTTTTTTGGATTCAGGGGGCCTCAAAACATATATTTCCGGTGAAATCTCGACATCGAATTTTTGGGTGGGATACAATACTTCCCCTACTTACCAGTAGAGAAAGTAAAAAACGAAAAGTCGGTAAAAAACCAGTGGTATTTAAGTTTAATATCCTTCAGGGCTGCGACACAAAGATTTTGATGAAAATTGCTCCACCCTTAACTACCCTTTACATGGGAAATTTTTCGAATATTTTGATTTTCTTGAAAGTGGCCCTAACGATTTTGATTAAAATGCAATATGTTTGAGATTTTTATGGCAAATGAAATGTACATTTTGAATTTTCTGGCCATAGCCCTGTAGTCATATTTACTTTGCATGACTTTCGCATACTGTACAAAAATGTAGATCTTGCTGAAACACACTTTTTTTTTTTTTTTTTTTTTGAGAGTGAACCATTTCGGAGATATTCCTTGAAATTTGTGTGAATTTTGGAGAACTTAAATTTCTGTCAAATGGAACATCGTTATTCATTCTTTTATATGTTAACCGTGCAAAGAGAACGGACATTTAAAGCTCTAAAATATTTGACTATCGCTCAAAGCCTACTGTATTCCTATATTTTCCTCGTGCCTACAAGAAGATAAACAATAAGATAATATCTGGAAATGCTTATCTCAACTAACACGAAACAGATATAGGAATAAGAGTTTGTAGCAATGGTTAGTACAAGAGCAGAGAAAGTCATGTGAGTGCAACATATCAGATTTTTACTGCTACTTCACTTTCGCGTGAAGTAGTGGCATAATGCGAATTATAAAGAAAATCAAAATATTTGGTTTATGAAGTTGTAGAGCCTATCAAGAAAAAGTAGTCTATAAATTTGCAGTATTTTTTAAGAAAACCTTTTGCTCTTTCGTGTAAACTAGTTTTAAAAGCAGAATTTTGTGACTTGTTAAAACTATTGAAACATTACTTTTTGTAAAATGTTAAATAAGGAATACTCCTAGAAGTTAAATACACATAATTATATTATGCGATACTTTCCTTAGGTTCCTGGATGCATACAAAGCTCATGGTTTGGAGTTTTGGGCTCTGACCCCTCAAAATGAGCCAGTTGATGGCTCCATAGTGTACTTTGGTTGGAACAGCCTTGGTTGGTTGCCGTCGGAACAAAGAAATTTCGTTGCCTACCACTTGGGTCCCACGTTACACGCTAAAGGTTATGAAGATGTCAAAATTCTAATCCTGGATGACCAGAGGATCTTATTACCCTACTGGGTACTAATAGTAAGTACCCTTACTCTGTTCAGTTTAAAATTATCTTGAGGAATTCTTTCTTTAAGCATCATTGTTTGTTCCCGGAAGTAGCTGGTGTTTCACATTGCACCAGCTACCCAGAAGTAATAGCAATTAACCTTTAAAATAGCACAATACTATTGTTAGAATTTAAGATAAACATATCCTCACGGCATTGGATCAGTGTAAAAGTCGATTTGTCCATTTCTGTCATTAAAATATCTGCGGGAGTAACAATCTGCAGGACAGGTAGTATAAAACTCTAATTTAATTGAGAATTTGTTTCATTTTATACTACTTTCATGCACGATCATGAAACTACTAGCTTCCATGAATAACATTCCCATACTCGGGAGCACACACAGGAAGGTGGGTGAGTGCAGATTGCGCAGTAATAGGAGTGACTTTACCAGAGTTAGGACAAATATCCACAGAGCGGGGAATCGACGTAAATACCATTCTACCTAGTACATGTGACGTCATATTGAACACACGGATACAGGGCTATACAGTTGGCAGTCGATTGCAGTACTAGCAGTGTAGAGTTGGTCACTGCATGTTCTGTGTTTATGTTCTGTTCTGCGCTATATAAGGTTAAGTATGGCAGAATCATTACAGGCTGCCACTTTGAGAATGTTAATGGAAGAATTTGGTACAAATAACTTCACCGTGAATGGAGAAAACATTCAATGCACATTGTGTCATTCAAAAATAACAAATTGTAAAGAAATTTGTTAAAACAACGCTGTAATACAAAAATTGACAGAATTATAAAAAGGCATAAGAACAAGAATGCTCACTACCACAATCGGCAGTCTTTGAAGATATGTATAAAATGATACATACCAATATACCATTTTTGAAACTACACCATGCTGAGTTTAAAAATTTCATTAGGAAATATACTAAACTATTTGACAAACAAACAGACGAATGAGAAGATAATACAACACATAAATGTTTATATTTTTAGCAATGCACATGTTTGTATCTTAAATGCCTATTTTTAAATTAGATTTGTTGTCATACGCCTGACTGTGATGTTTATAGTTCCAAGTTACCTAAGCAAAAGGATATTTTGTCCTAGCCCTAGACATGACCTAAAAGCGAGTGAGCGAGAATGAAAGAGACAGTGTACCATCTCTCTCCGCACAGTGCTTTCCCCGAACCGCCTTCGTGTGTGCTCCAAACTCTAGCCCAACTAATTTAGTGTTATTTTGTCATACAACATAACATTACTGCTCTTATAGTAGGTAGCATTAGTAATTAATCATCTTATATGTGAGCAGATGATGCAAGACGACGTGCTGCGGCGTTACGTGTCTGGTATTGCTGTTCACTGGTATTCAGATTGGTACCGCAGTGCGGAACCTGGTTTGCTGTCCCTCACACACACACTGTTTCCACATCTGTTCATCCTGTACACGGAAGCTTCCATCAGTATGTATCTACTTGTATTTATTTATATTTACTTTAGGGACAGTAAAGCTTACGCTTTTAATCTAGTGAAATCGTGTTTAGACCACATTGTTTGTATTTTAGGCATCATAATGGATATTGGGCTAGTCTACAAGGCTGTATGATAATTATCGATTAATGTAACAAAATCTTTTGTACAGAATTTCACATTTTCAGCAAGCAGTTAGTCTCTCAGATTCCAGGGCAGCAATTATAGCAATTACTTCCAAGTTGTCACCAAAAAACCAAACAATTATAGAATGTTGGAAAATCCTTACCCATCTAACAGCACTTCAAAAACACCTAGTCTTCCAATGGATACCAGCTCACTGTGGACTGAGTAGTAATGAGAAAGCTGATTTCCTTGCAAAAAAGCGTACCGGCAATGTGCAGAAATCAATAGTTAATCTACCATTTTATGCAGCTAAAAGATTAGTCAACTCTGAATTCAAAAAAATTATTGCAAAATGTTACTATGAAAAATCAAAGAATAAAAGATGGGAACTACCAAACATTCAAACAGTAATTCCGGAGTATCCTCGAAAAACAGCAGTTGCAACCTTCAGGTTGGTTACAGGACATGATTGTCTGGCAAAACATTTAAACAGAATTGGGATATATTCTCCATCACTCTGTCCTCTATGTGATCTGCAAGAGGAAATGGATCGAGACCACCTTCAAATATGCCCGGCCACTTCTAGTACCCCATCCATCAGTGAAAAATATTGGAGAGCAAGAGGATTAATGACTTCATTGTCAGAAATCCAGCATTAGCTAACAACAACAACTATATCGATCACGCTGATAACGAAACTGACAATCAAAAACTCCAATAAGCTCTTGCTTCCAAGTTAAAAAGGTGTATTTAATTATAATTATATTGTATTATCATTCATTGCCAATCCCTTCGTATATAGGCTTCAAGGTCCCACTTATGGTAGACAGAGTGATAAAGTTTCAAGAAACAATAGTTGTGTGTATTTTGTTGCTATTTTTAGTCCGGGTTCGTAGCAACAAGAGGAAGGAGCAGAGCATGTTTCATTTAAGCGTACTTTCAGTCTGTTACAAGCAGTATTCTGGTCGTGTGCTGGAAGAAAAAAAGATTGGCCTCAGTGTCGATCACTTGAACCAGTATCTCACGATATCATGAAAGAAGCACTTGTCAAATGCAAGAATATAATTCCCCCTGCCTTCCATATAAAATCGGACCAAATGAAAAACTTTGTTAAGGCCATGGACAAAACTGGGTAACCATTTATCTATTTGCGCGAGAAATTTCCAGCTTGGGATGCCTTTTGTTCAAATGTCAACAAACTTTCTAGGAAATAAGAGGCCAGAAAACTACAGGGATCTTGTGGCATATATTCTGTACTGCTACAATAGACTGGGGTTTGTTTTTGTAGTGTTTAACGCCCGCTTTTACTACTACGGCACCGCAGGCGATGACACTGATGATACATGGAATGAAGATGGAGCACCGGTGGAATGAGATGGCGGGGGAAACCGGAGCACCCGGAGAAAACCCGCCCTGACGCCGCTTCGTCCACCACGAATACCACATGCGGGTCCCTGGGATCGAACCCGGGCCGCCTAGGTGGTAGGCGAGCTAGACTGGGGTGCAACATCTCCTTAAAGTTACATTTCTTAGATTCACTCTTGGACTTCTTTCCTGACAACTGTGGTGCTGTAAGCGACGAGTACGGGGAACACTTCCACCAGCAAGTTTTGGACGTGGAAATGAGATACCAGGGAAAGTGGAGTGTATCAGTGTTAGCCGATTATTGCTGCACACTAATCAGGGAATCACCAGCGGAAAATTACAAACGCGAGGCAAAGCGGTGCACATTCAGTGACTTCCCTCCGAGGGAGGTAAATATATGCATAATCTTATATAGGTAATAATGTATAGTTATAACTTCAAAACGGGAGCTAATCTTGCATTTTCACTAATATATTAGCACACCTGAAAACTTTAAGATTAGCTGTTTTGGTGCCACGATACTTGGCCACCGGGAATAGAATTAAAACGCTAACAGCCTTTTCTTCTTCTTGTTCTTCCATTCAAGTTTTCTCTCTTTGGAGAGAAAAAAGAAATTTTTTTCGCAGTTTCATTCGTGCGACAGTTCAACCTTTTGTTGCACTTAAGTAGACATTCTATAAACATGTTTTCATTTTGCTTTTAAATTTTCGTTTGAAAAGGGATATGAATTGCATTATATTTCACATTCATATTACCTTTTAGTAAAATGTCGTATTTCGAGTCAATTCTGCACTTTAACTATTCATTTTCAATGCACATTAAGTAGTGAAAAATAAAAATTCAGGTGTACAAACCTGTATAAACTTTTTACACCATATCACATTCACTATTTATGATATGGCTTTCGGCTTTCAGTTCACAAACCTGGAGAGCCTGCAGTGACACTAGGCAGCTGGCAAAATGCAGAGAAATATGCGCTGGACATAATACAGGTAATATAATTCTTAGTGATTACCTAGACTTCTCCAGTCTGAAATTTACTATTTACTGTTATAAATATTTCTAATACTATTATTGAAAAAGAGAACTAAAACACCTACAGTGTAATGAACCATTCAGTCCCGGAAGCTTTGTTGTATTGTGAAAGTTGGTATGGTTGATTGGTAAGGGTGAACTAGGGCAATAAGGGGAAGCTTTCTTCCTTCTACGTGACGTCAGAGGAAGGGATGGGAAACCTCCACCGTTGAGCAGAGAACGACGGAGACGAAGGACTTACTGAGGAATGATAAAAAATATTTTGTTGTTTAACGACGCTGCCAATTACGAGGATGACATCAGCATCGCCATTGTGCCGGAATTTTGCCCCACAGGTACTCTTTTACATGCCAATAAATCTACTGACATGGAGCTGTCATTTTTAAGCACACTTAAAAACCATCGGTCTGGTCCAGATTTGAACCCGCGACCTTGGCATCAGCAGGCCAGCGTCCAACCATCTCAGCCACCCATACCGACGCTTCTTAATAGGAGATGGTATACTGAAAATGTGATTTTCTTCAGTTTTCAGTCAAGTTAGCTGAAAATTGGTCTTAGATCAACGTAAGATTGTTTTAAATTTCAGTGTGATATATCTTTTAGTTTCCTAGTTATTGAATTTTGAAGTTGAATTTTATTATTCTCTGCCAAATCTCCACGCTATGACATGTTATAAACAACAGTTTTTTTTTAATTCCACATCATTTATCTAATTATAACGTGCAAATTTGTCATATAATGTTGTCTTATCAGCCTTAGTTCAAAAGAAGTTTAAATTCTGTAATTTGAAATTTCCTTTTTTTGAAGCTTTATATAGCTTTAAAAGCTGCTAACTCAAAAACCGCTCAAAAGAAAAAAATTATAACATATTTATTTGATTGTGTTTTCAGAATATCCTTGAAAAAATTGATGAAAACTACATTGTGTGGAGCATTCGGAAAAAGTTAATGTTCTGAAAAGAATAATGTCCAAAAACTTCAAATTTAGAATTAAGAATATTCTTATTCTGGATTTTTAATCCACAGTATACAAATGATGTATTAGTGTATTATGCAACGAGACTATAATGGTAGTAATTAAAACATGAGTTTCCTAATGTTCATACGAGTGTCATAATTACCATTATAGTTAGGTTTCATAAGACAATTAAAGTTCGACCACATACCTAATTTTATAGTTTAAATATTGTAAAATGTTGTACACTCACCAGGGACAATGACCTACATATTGCATCAGCTGATATTTGGAGTTCTGCGCAGGCGCTAAAAGATGGATTCGTTTCCAGCACGTCACAGCTGCGTGATGAAAATGATAACCTTGGAATGCTACGTAACATTGAGAAATAGAAGCCAAATTGAATATATTGGTTTTCAGACGAAACTTTATTTCATGTCTAAGTTTTTTATTGTACAATTAGTGAAATTAATATGCGGGACTGTGCTTAGTGCAATATTCTTCGAATTTGATGCTGTATTCAGGTTAATTTGTCTGCTTTGTGTAAGTTGCATCTCACTGTCAGTAGTGTCGGACATTTTAGCGTTTTCTAAACTCGCGCTAGTTGCGTTTCGACAATTAATCGACATTGCGGTTTGCCATTGCTGCATGGGAATTCTCTGATTGGAGCAACACCTGTTCTTTAATGAAAATTGAATGTCCAATTGGATGAAGATCAGACTTATAATTAATAAATTTGGGGATGGTTGAGCATAAAAGTATTTATAGTATAAAAGCTCAGCGACATTGTGAATTTGCCTCCAACTATTTTTATGGAATACAAATGTCAATTTTTGCGTGATTTATATGAAAATTCAGTGTACATCCTTTTAAAGATAAGCCATTCAGCAGTAAATAATTGGTTTTTGTTTCAACTGCTATAGGATATCAACAACTGGGCAACAGGATGGATCGATTGGAACATAGCCCTAAACGAACAAGGTGGACCGAACTGGGCTAATAATACTGTAGATTCCCCTGTCATCGTCAACGGAAGTGCTAACGAATTCTACAAGCAGCCCATGTTTTATGCCTTGGCACATTTCTCCAAGTTTGTGCCTCCAGGATCCTACAGAGTGGACATGACCACAATGAATGCAAAAGGTGCAGAAGGGATAGAAGCTGTGGCTTTCATAACACCCCAGGACATCATTGTCATCGTACTTTTAAACAGGTGATTGAGTATGTCAATATAACATTATTTAATGCTTTTAGCTCAATTTGTCCAAACAACAATCCTATCTTATAAACTTAGAGGACGACCTGATCCTGGATGACAAAGGCAGAGCTGGGAATGAGGCCAGAGTAGGCCATTTGGCCTAAACCATGAAAGAAAGAAGAAGTTTAATTTATCTTCGGCTGAAACCGGCTTTTAGGATCCGGTGATAATGATAAACCTGGTTGCATACATGCCGTTACTACAGCTTCAGGTGGCATTTTATCAACCTTATCAGCGGGTGCTTGCTTAGCAGCGAGGCGCGCTCTGCTCTGTTCAAGTAGTAACCCTCGGACTGGCTTTTTCAGTGAAAATGACAAAATTTACGAGTTTTGAATTATTCTAGAGACAGACAGCTGGTGCTAGAGGGCGCAGATTGCTCACGACCTTGACTGATAACTGTGTGTTCAACAGGTTAAAAAGAAAATGAAGGTCGCTCAAGGTATCGCGCGAGTCGCTAAGGCCTGAATTATTGCACACATGTGAATTTGGCCATATCTTTTTCTCAATCCTGTATTTTTTAAATCCCAGCGACATGTTTTTTCACCTGTGTATTCCCTTTTGATTCTGCTAGACCCACCTATTTCCCCTTTCTGTAGCCTTTTTTATTTTCTCAATTTTGCATTTTGAATATGAAATTTATTCCTTGCATTTCAGTTTTGCTCTGACTGCTAGATAAACTTGTGTGGATATTCTCAAATGTGCTATCTAAAGGTTCTAAAGATTACTCTATTCATTGACTCACAAAAAATTAATTTATATAAAAAATAAAGGAATATTAACACCAATAACTTAATAAAAACAATAGTTTATTCTGTGGAAGTTAATAACATCGAATCAACCAAATACGATTATTTTCACTTTGCTAAAGTATCAAAAATGTCACTATGACACTGTTCTGAAAAAGGTGAAAGCGCAGAATATTTTTTAAAACGAATTGCATCTTTTTCGCTAATCAATATTTGTTTTGTAATTATTGTATTATCTGAGAAATTGAGCGAAAGCTTTGAACTTTGGAACAGTTGTTATTTTTATATTTGATCATATTAAGAATGCCAAATTTCAAGTAAATTGCTTTAAAATTACAAAATTTAGAAAATTCAGTCCCAATGTCTGTTAACTATAACAGACAAGCAAATATTGCGCAGGTGCATCGGGGATAAGAAGTCAATTTGTCATTTGAAGACACTACTCAAAGTAATGTATTCATACATTAATTATTATTTATGTATGCCAACAAACATACTGTTGTTTTTAAACACACAAGCCATGTGTAGGCAATGTTTGAGAGATAGAATTAGAACTGAAACATTTAATGCCACAGCTGGGATTTGAACTACAGATCCTCCGCTTACGAGGAGGGGGTTGCTCTAACCATCAAGCTACTGTGACAACCTGCAAGAATAACATTGAATTCTCCAACCGATGTAACCACTGATCTCCAAAACAGCTTGACTGATCACCGCGAAATTCGCCATGTATATGTATTTTTTTCATGGAGAAGGTTTTTACGATATCCATTTTACTATGTAGCGTATTACATTCACACAGTTGTCTCTACTCACTTTTGTTTTACAAAACTCAACAGATTTTATTTTCTACTCCCTCTTCCCCAGGCCGCGCCGTGGCCGAGCGGTTAGACTGCTTGACTCTCACCAAAGTGATACAGGTTCGATCCCGGGCGTCCGTATGTGGGATGTGTGGTGGATAAACCGGCGAAGGGGTGGGTTTTCTCTGAGTTATCCTTTTTCCTCCGTCATCATTCCACAATTTGCTCCATCATCATCTTTCCTGTCATCTTTAGCCATTATTTCATTTCATCCACTTCCCCGCTCTCGCACCAGGTTTCGGACTGATCACCCCTCCTACTTCCTCTGTATGATAACCTGGTTCCGAAAACCGCATATACTGGCCAGGAGGGATCGGAGCACTGACCACGTCCCACTCTCCACCACTGGACCCCGCTCCAAGTGGGGGATCCAGCGGCCGGGTGGTGTCTTATGTTTCACAAAGGAATTCCAGTAACTCATCAGTCAATCTCTTCTACAAACAATTTATACCATTCATACAATTTTCTATATGATCAAAATACAAATGTAAGGTATTACATTCACACTGCTTTCTCTACTCGCTTTTCTTACTGTTGTGTTTGAGATTGTTTAACATTACGTTTTCTTAGTCTCTTCCCCGTCTTTTTATTTATTTAGCTAGTTAATTTTTTGTTTTTTATAGTATCCTAAGAGTTTAACTCTGTTTACGCGTATCAAGTAATATTTGTTTAAAAGTCTCCAAAGAATCACGAGGCTATTTGGCAAGTCTACAAGTTGTAGGGATAAATGGTTAAATCGCCGGATATTTCAGCTAATATTAAACATAATTTCAAATCTGAATATTAAGTAATGTTTAATTACTTTCACAAATACTTAATATTTTCAGTTATTCTATGCATATATTAAGTTTAAACTATTTTGACAGATAATTAAAAAAGAACTATAATATTTTAAATTTCGGTTATACCTTATTCAAACTCTGCTCCACCCAATAATTATTCCAAGTTATACGTCAAAGTAAAACAAATATTTTATTGTTGCAGGTTACAAGAAGAACAGCATGTTACCATTGTCCTGCGTGAAAAAACAATCAATTTTAAAATGCCCAGTCATTCCATACAAACGCTTCTTTTCAAGCACGAGAAGGCCAAACCTTCAATAGCATTCTTCTTCTGAAATGCCTTACGATCAACATTTGCAAGCCTGACCGGCGGATCTATCGTCCTAGGCAAGACATCGTTAAGGCAGGCATAAGAAGAATGAAAACCGTAATTTGAAGCTATTTTCTGATTTAATGGAACTCTGAAGACTGGAAAGCCAAAAGCTAAATGCCAAAACCGTTTATACATATGAAAATGAAAATAATATTGTTAAGTAAAATACATTTTTGTACATAAAATTAATAAAGAGCATTTAAAGAAAGTAGATATACATGCTGCTTAAAGTCCTAGAACAAAGATAATTAAAACCTTTGATGTATTGCACTCACATGACTTTCTCAACTCTTGTATTAACTATTCTTATTGTCTACTTCATGTTAGTCGAGATAAACATTTGCAGTAATTAACTTATTGTTAATTTTCTTCTATGTGCAAGAGGAACATGGGAATACAGTAGGTTCTGAGCGATAGTCAAAGCTTTTAAAGTTTGCCGCTATATGAAGGCTTTGAAACGCTGTTCTCTTTGCACGGCCAAGAGATAAAAACGTGAAGAACGATCTTCCATTCGAGGAAAGTTTACAGTATTCCAAAATTCACATATAACAAGGAATATATCGGAAATGATTCACTTGCATTTGAACATAAATAGTGTGTTTTAACGAGATCTACATTTATGTATAGTAAGATTTGATCTATCTCTTACGATTACCAGTTATGCAAAGGTCATCAAGAGTAAACAGCACTACACGGGCTATAGTCAGAAAATTCAAAATATACATTTCATTTGCTATAAAATATATTAGACATGTGGCCGTCCATTGCGGCCGGCTGACAACAGCGCCTTCCCTCAGCCGAGCACCGTATTTTCAGAGCCCAAGCAGTCTGCCGGCGAACCCGCTGATTTTAACAAGCTGGAAAGACCGGATAGAGGGAATGAAATGCAAGGAAGGAAAGGGGGGGGGGTGCAAGGTGAGCACCCTTCCCAGCATTTACCTGAGTGAATTCGGAAAACCCCTAAAAAAACCAAGGTCAGGAAGGTCGGCCGCGGGAATGGAACCTACGTCCTCCAGAATGCGGGCCAGATCGGTACTTTCTTACTCACTCTTGTACAAAATAGTTTTAAAACCTCATTCTTTATCTACTTCATGTTAATCGAGATAAGGGAAATGATAACAAATGAGGGAAATTCCTACATAAATTCATGCCAAGACAAGCTACCCATAAATTCACCAGGGAACTACCCAAGACCGTATAATCAATTTGCTCCATCTCACTTGATTACAGAGTGTTATTACGTTTATCAGCCAGAGTTCTATTTCTTCCCATATTTATCAGAATGTCTGCTATTTTAACAAGGTTGCGACGCTTTACAAAAGGCCTTGACAAAAAGCAATCAGCTGGCGTAAAGCTGTCATGCTGCGCATGTCTGATACCCTAACCTATATTCAAGAGTTCCCTGTTGTGTCCACAGCGATACACTTCTCACTCACCTCCTGATATTGTCGGCAATATTTATTACATGCTTATATCATCAGTGGTGCTTTACATTTATTGGTGTTAGTCGATAAAGAGGGTTCAGTAAAAAAAATGTCTGTCTGACGATCGGCGATATTGTATCTCAAGGACTATTCTACTTATGTCAGTAAGGTATTCTCACTTTGGTTATATCACCTCCTTTTCTGAACATCTGAAGTATCCATGTGCAGTAAAAACAATTGCCGGGCCATTAAAAATGGCAGATAAAGGATTTGACAAATATTCAA
>CM060963.1:188752640-188907640 GCA_030765045.1 Tenodera sinensis
CATAGCAGCTAAAGAACATCCATAAATAAAAACTCAACTTAATTGTCATTCTTTTAGAATCTCCCATACTTTGAATACTCAGCGGCAAAATTCACAGAATGGTCTGATGTCTTACCTAATACATAAAACAAAAGAAATCCAAGGACAACTGCACACGAGTAAACACCATAGTCCAAAAGTAAAAGGCCGTTGATGTGAGCATTGTGGTCAAAGGTGGGGTATAACTATATAAACATGTATAAAAGATTATAGTTAGGAAAGTGTGATGTTGATTCAATTTTTACTTTCTCTACTGGTAAGTAGGGGAAGTATTGTATTCCACCCAAAAATTCGATGTCGAGATTTCACCAGAAATATATGTTTTGAGGCCTCCTGAATCCAAAAAAAGCATTTTTAGAAAAAGGTCCGTGTATGTGTTTGTGTGTCGGTCTGTGTTTCAGTCTGTGGACAGCATAACTCAAAAACGAAAACTCGGTTAAAAACCAAAGTTGGTATTTAAGTTTAATGTCGTTCAAGGATGCGACACGAAGATTTTGAAGAAAATAGCCCCATCCTAATGTACCCTTTACATGGAACATTTTTCGAAAATTTTGATTTTCTTGAAAATGGCTAAACGATTTTGATTAAAATGTCATATGTTTGAGATATTTTGATGACAAATGAAATGTATATCTTGAATTTTCTGGCTATAGCTCCTATAGTCCTATTTACTCTGGACGACTTTTGCATAACTGGTAAACCGTTAGAGATAGACCAAATCATACTATACAAAAAATGTAGATCTTGCTAAAATACACAATTTATGTGCCAATAAATTTTCTTGTAGGGTGAACCATTTCGGAGATATTCCTTGTTATATGTGTGAGTTTCGGAAAACAGAACTTAGCGAAATGCAACAGCGTTGTTCATTTTTTTATATGTTAATCGTGCAAAGAGAACGGAATCTCAAAGGTCAAAAAGATTTGACTGTCGCACAAAGCCTTCTGTATTCTAATATTCCCTTTGTACCTACAAGGACATAAGCAGTAAGATAATTTGAACGAATGTTTATCTTAAGTAATATGGAGATATAGGAATAAGAGTTTGTTAGAATGGTTAGTACAAGAGTAGAGAAAGTCATGTGAGTGCAACACATCAGATTTTTATACTTGTCTACAAACTGAAGTAGCACGGGAAATTCGTCATCAATGTTGCCACTAATCGCCCTCAAGTCGCCATACAAGTCATGGTATCAGCCAAGCGATATGTATGGAAACTGACGTGTGTCAGGTGTAAAATTAGGAGGCCAGGCCCACATAAAACTTCCCCGCAATATACTGTAAGGTGACGTTATATACCGTTGTTGTAGATATCATAAAAACAGTTGCAGTGTAACAGTTCTCACCTTAGGTGGAGCACAACAGAGTACAAAAGATTGGTAAGCATAACTTAAAATTGACTGGCCCTGTGGTCGAGTGGTCGGGAGTCAATTAAATGCAAGGATATTACACAAATAATCATATGTGTGTGTGCTAAATTTCAATAACATTGAACAAGTAATTTTCACAAAACTTGTTACGTATTTTTCACAATTAAAAAAGTCATGTACTATTTTAAAAATAAACTTCAGATTTAATTAAACTTTTGCACACTGCTTAATTCTTCTTCTACTTCTTCTTCTTCTTCTTCTTCTTCTTCTTCTTCTAACAAAGCAGTATTGGGTGTCATGCCCGTTCTGCAATTATGAAAACTGGTCTTTCCATCGTTCAAAGGTCGTCCTAGATCTCTTTTACCTTGAGGTTTGAAGTGATATATTATCTTTAGTAAACGGGTTTTTGACATTCTCTGGATATGTTGCAGCATTTAATTTGTTAATTTTGTACATTTTCAACCATTTTTCTACAACTCCATTGCATCCTAATATCTTAGCGTTACTTCAGTTAATGAACGAAGAAACCTCATTTGTGAGCTGTTAATCATAGCTTTATCTCTTGCTCTAAATGTCCAACTTTCGCTCCCATAAAGGAGAGTCGGTATTGCTACGGCATTCTGAAATTTTAGTTGAATTTCTTTTGTCATTTGTTTTCCGAAATTTCTTTTGACTATGCTATTTAATTTATTACATTTTTCCAATTTTCCCCTGTATTTTTTATGTTTTAACGTGATATTTGACAACTCAAATGAATGAAAGCTGTTACTTGTTCTATTGGCTTATTATTTATTATTATTTTTACTCTCGAGACTCGTTCCAGTAATAGCCGTAGATTTAGTTTTATTTTCTGATATTTTCATATATTTTTCTAAGATGTCCTGTAGTTTAAACACTGATATATTAAATTCTTGTCGATTCTCTACTCAGAGTACTTGATTATCTACGAAAATTATTGCTTTTCATGTTTTCCTCTACTCATTTTTATTCCTTGAGGGTTTAATTTTTTCTAGTCGTCCATAATTTCATTTAAACATAAAATTAATTACAGTAAAACAACTAATTCATTGTAAGGATTTTGGTTTCCAATGCTTGGTTTACTTTGTATGATTTTTTAAAAAATAATACTCTAAAATTAATGTTTTTTCCCCTAAGTGTGCACTAGTATCAAGCATGAAATATAAGTTATCACGAGTTACACTGATTTGTTTGGTTTGGTTTGGTTTAAGGGCGCTCAACTTCTAGGTCATCAGCGCCCTTAAAAGATCCATGGCAATAGCCAGATATAAATTTCACTCAAAAAATAAAAATACTAGCAACACGGAAAGTTTACAAAGGTAAAAATCAGTGGCAATAGCCAGATATGAAACAAGGTGATAAATATGTCCAAAAGCAGAAACAGATAATTAAAAAATTTAAATCCTCAAATTTATATTGCACTCCGCTAAAAATTAAAAACTCTATCAACCGCTGTTTTGTCGTCCGCTAGGACCTCTGCAAGTCTGGCAGGCAGCTGCAGAGAATCCCGAAGGTGCGCTAGAGAGCAACACTCTAGCAGCACGTGGCGAACCGACAAAACGTTGTCACACAGCGGACATAGAGGCGCAGGGTCGCTTTTAAATAGGTAACCGTGCGAAAAATTGCAGTGCCCTATTCTTAATCGAGCCAAACTAACCTCCTCGCGACGAGATGTGCGACAGGAAGTTACCCAGTTCATCGGAAGTTCTTTCACTTCTCTTAGCTTATTACCGCGGAGAGCTGACCACTCGTCGTGCCAGGACGACAGCACCGCTCTCCGCACTTCAAGCCTGAAGTCTTCCGAAGTAACACGTGAGATGGTAATACTGGGTTCTGTAGTTGCCGTCTTTGCTGCTAAATCTGCCATTTCATTCCCCGGCAAACCTACGTGACCAGGAATCCATGCACACACCACGTCAACACCAGAAGCCTGTAAAACATGGAGGGCATCCTGGATACGTTGTACAATAGGATGGGGGTTGTACAACTGACAAAGGCTCTGCAGTGCACTAAGGGAATCGCTCAAAATCAGGCAGTCACCTAATTTACGACGGCGAACATACAAAACGGCTCGATAAATTGCATAAAGCTCTGCAGTAAAAATGGAAGTGCTATTTGGAAAACCGAATGTAAATGGTTCGGTTCCATAAACATAAGCACATCCAACACCGTTGGTGTTCTTTGATCCATCGGTGTAAATATATCGACGGGCAGAGTAGCCTGACAAAAATTCTAAGAAACACGTGTGGATACTTGAAATAGGCATCGTGGACCTCTGGTGTATGGTCATCCCAAGATCTACATGGGGCGCACCAGATAGCCAAGGGGGGTAAAGTCTCTCGCCCTTGGCGAACATCACAGGCAGTTCCACTCCAAGCTTCACTAGGAGCTCTTGGAAACGGAATCCCGCAGGCTTTAGACTAAGGGAGCTATTTCTATATCGTTCTCTTAGCGTGGTGGTGAAAAAAGAAGCGAACGTTGGGTGCTTAGGCATACATCTAAGCGCACAACCATAATTTGCCAAGAGAATCTCACGCCGATATTGCAGAGGAGGTTCTGCGGACTCGGCGTAAAGGCTCACCACTGGGCTTGTTGGAAAAGCTCCTGTTGCAATTCGGATGCCCCTATTATGGACCACGTCTAATCTTCTCAGCACAGATGGTCGTGCTGACGAATAAATAATACACCCATAGTCTAGCTTGGATCGGACCAATGCGCGATATATTCGCAACAAAATTGTTCGATCCGCTCCCCACGATTTGCCATTCAGTACTCGCATAATATTTAGGGAACGGTCACATCTCGCTCTTAGCTGTGCAATATGCGACGACCAACTAAGCTTCCTGTCCAAGATCAAACCCAGGAAGCGCGTCTCTTCTGCGAAGGGAAGTTCATCTGCACCAAATCGGAGCGAAGGTGGTGACCGTCTCCTACGGCGCCAGAAATTAACGCAGATTGTCTTCTCAGTTGAGAAACGGAAGCCGTTTCTCACGCTCCATTCTCTAAGGTTGTCCAAACATTGCTGCAGGCGCCGTTGTAAGAACGCCGTGCGCTGAGAAGTGCAATAGACAGCGAAGTCGTCTACGAATAGGCATGACGAAACTCCAGGTGGAACACATTTCCAGATGGAGTTAATTTCTATAGCAAAGAGCGTGACACTTAGCACCGAACCCTGAGGTACTCCCTCCTCCTGAACAAAAGAATTAGAAAAAACCGAGCCGACCCTTACTCGGAAAAAGCGGTCCTTCATAAACTCCTGAATGAAAAGTGGTAGGCGTCCACGTATGTTCCAGGCATACAGGGAACGTAGAATCCCTGCTCGCCAGCACGTATCATAAGCCTTCTCAAGATCGAAAAATATGCCAACGGTTTGACAGTTCTTCATAAAGCCGTCCATTATCTGTGTCGATATTGACACAAGATGGTCAACAGTTGAACGGCGTCGTCGAAAACCACACTGGATGTTAGTCAGTAGGTTACGACTTTCTAACCACCATACCAATCGTCCATTGATCATGCGTTCCATCACCTTGCAAACGCAACTGGTGAGGGAAATAGGACGATAGCTGGAGGGAAGATGACGGTCCTTCCCAACCTTCAAGATGGGAATAACGGTGGCCTCCCGCCAATTTTCTGGGAGTATACTGTCAACCCAAACACGATTATAGACCTCGAGCAGGAATGCTTTACCTTCAGGAGAGAGCTGTTGTAACATTTGTACATGAATACCGTCCGGTCCTGGTGCTGAACATCGCGAAGATTTCAGGGAATGCTCCAGCTCCGCCATGGTGAAAAGGCGATTGTAATCTTCTACGTTTCCAGAACGAAACGTGAAGCCTTGAGATTCCACCTGAGTTTTAAATGGAAGGAACTCAGGGGAGTAGTTTTCCGAGCTAGACACTTGTGCGAAAGCACTGCCAAAGGTATTGGCCACTTCAAATGAATCAACAACAGCTCCTGTGGCTGTTTTTAGTCCCGCTATTGGTATTTGGGTCGTTTTAGCTGCAACACGCCTTAATCTATCCCACACAACCGAGGTAGGTGTGTGTCGGTTAAATGAAGCTACAAATTTGCTCCATGATGACTTTTCGCTATCCTTAATGACTTGTCTGAACCTGGCGCGCATTTTCTTGTATTCAATCAGGTTTTCCAAAGTAGGGTGACGTTGGAAAACCCTAAGTGCACGCCTTCGAGCACGAATGGCATTCCGACATTCTTCCGTCCACCAGGGAACGGGAAATCGACGGGGGTGTGTAGTCGACCGCGGAATCGATTGTTCAGCATCAGAGAGAATCGTCTCCGTGAGATGCTGCGCCAAATTATTCACTGAGTCATGCTCGTTGTAGGTAAAGACAGCCAACTGGGTGTAAAGGTTCCAGTTGGCATGGTCCAAACGCCATCTGGGCATACGAGTGGAAAATGTATGCTGCGTCAAGAGACTAATAAGACATGGGAAGTGGTCACTAGAGTGTAAATCAGAGATGACATTCCATTGTAAGGAGACTGCCAACTGAGGTGAACAAACTGCAAGGTCAAGATGCGAGAAACTATTGTGAGAGTCCGAAATGAATGTAGGCTCTCCAGTGTTGAGGAGAGCTAGGTTGTGACTGTCCAAAAAATCGGAAATGAGTGTACCTCTCGCACAAGCGCGACTTGAACCCCAAAGTGGGTGGTGCGCATTGAAGTCTCCCACCAACAGAAACGGTGTTGGCAACTGGGAAACTAGATCTTCTAAATCAATGTGCGAGAAGTCATGGGACGGAGGCAAATATATATTACAGATTGTGAAATGGATGTCTGGCAGTAGAATCCTTATTGCAACTGATTGTATATCAGAGTGCAATGGTAGAGTTTGCATATACACGTCATCTCTAACAAGCATCATAGCGCCGCCATGTGCCGGTACACCCTCTTCTGGTGTAACATCACACCGTATTGGGGTGTATCGCCTTAGATGGAAACCGTCATGAGGACGCAGCTTAGTCTCTTGCAAACATGCAACCAGAGGTTCGTATTCTTTGAGCAAAATCTCAAGTTCTGGCCGTTGAGTTCGAATTCCACGTATGTTCCATTGTAGGATAGCCATATTGCATTTTGTATGGGACAGATAGTTCCAAGGTAACTCTTCATTACTTTGGAGCAGGCGGTTGTCGAACTAACTTAGCCCTTTTTTTCTCTCTGGGGCTGGCATTCTTGTCTGGCGCTTTTTCGCGCCTTTTTTCTACTGGGGGTCTCCCAGTGTGGGCAGATTCCAATTCCATGTCCTCTGCCGAGGACGTCCGTGTTCCGATACTGAATTTTGGTTCGAGAGCTTCGAACCGATTTGACACGGAGACCGGCGAAGATGAAAGACGCCGGTCAGAGTCCACCCCTGAAGATTCTCCAGAAGAGGATATTCGAGATCTTCGAGGAGATGTTCGTGGACTCTTACATCCCTTCGATGTACTGGGATTAGACATACTATTTTCCTTGAGGAAGTTGGTCCTTGTGTAATTCTTTTTAAACTTTATCGGCGAGGCTTCACATCTTACGGGCTTGCTAGTTTTTTGCGCTGATCTTGCTGCTCTTGATGGTGATGTAACAGTGATGTTCTTTGCATTTGAAGATTTTGTGGACGTTGACGTTGACATAGATGTGCGCGCTGATGTTGAAGGCTTTGGAATAGAGCTACGGGCTACAAGTGTCTTTTCAGATATTGTTGCCCCATTAAAATCGCTGGTCTGCGTTGCGATCTCTCTGCTCGGTACCGGTTTAGCTACAACTGAGCTATAAGTCCCGGACCTTGGAACAGAGGGTTGGCGTAAACGCAAGAGCTTCCGGGCTTCTGAGAAGGGCACCTTCTCTTTAACCCGTATCTCTTGGATCGCTCTTTCTTCTACAAAACGGGGGCAATCTCGGGAACTGGATGGATGTTCACCTCTGCAGTTCACACATGACGGAGCTGCTGTACATGCACCATCGTGGGATTCATCTCCACATTGAGGGCATGTAGCTTGTCCCTTGCAAAGCTCGCTTGTATGTCCAAAGCGCTGGCACTTGAAACATCTCAGCGGGTTCGGGATGAAAGGCCGAACTTCGATGGATTCGTACCCTGCCTTAATCCTCTGCGGGAGATCTACCCGGTCAAAGGTCAGGAACAGGGTACGTGTTGGCTTCAGTTCACCACCTTCTTTACGCTGAACCCTGTAAACGTTAGTTACGCCTTGTTCCAAAAGATTTTCTTTAATCTCCTCATTACTTAGATCATCCAATGCACGGGTGTTTATCACGCCGCGCGAGGAGTTCAAAGTTCTGTGCATCTCCACACTGATAGGATAACTGGCTAGCATATTCGCCTTCAGTATTTTAGCTGCCTGGGTGGATGAATGTGTTTCAACCAGCAGCGTGCCATTGCGAGATCTAGTGCATGACTTTACTGGACCAGCAATGTTATCCAGACCCTTTTGAATGGTAAAGGGGCTCACCGATAGGAATTTTTTACCTTCCTCTTTTCTAGTAATAACTAAGTAGCGAGGACCACATCACTCAACTACTTCTTTTCCACTTGCTTTGTTGTTGTTTGGAGTTTTTGGACTCATGGCGCATTAATCCTCCACCATTGCAAATGTCTCCGATGGCATGCTCACTTCCTGGGTGCCACCCCGGCTTAGGTGAGAGTCCTGGCCTGGACCTTGCTCACCCTAGGGTCTCACCTCCCAATGTATAGACAGAGGGACCCAATCGCCTTCAGGAGTGCATCAGCTCATGCAATGGCCCCTCCCCGGGACTGACCTTTATCAGCGGATACGCACACAGATCCTACATGATAACCAGGGGCTGGGACTTACGCGATTACCCAGTCACCCCTTGCGTCACCCGCGCGTAGGTTATCCATCAGACTGTGTACAGGGAGGTAACAGGTGGGAGGTCAAACACAAAAGTGGACCAAAGTTGATTGGGCGTTTGGCATGTGCCCTCTCACCTCTTGGAGGAACCCAATCGAGAGTATGGCTCGGGGCCCCGGGTACGCCAAACCCGTACCTACCGTAGTAGGAGCCCCTGGGGGAGTTTGATTTCGGAGTCCTCTTCTCCTAGATGAGTCGTCGACCAAGACTACCGAGCCTCATCTACCCGTTTGGAATGTTCTTAGCTTCCCCTCACCTCTTGCCCACCAGTAGTCAAAATGACACTTAGTAGGCCGTCTGGTTCAGGTACTGAGCCCATCCGCCACGACAAGGCGACACTCCTTCGGAGGGGGAGTTACACTGAATTGAAGCTTATATGTAATTATATAAATGTGCAAGGTTCCATAAGAATCTGACACATAGTTGAAAACACGAAGTACATAGTTTAGGTTTGTATTACAATAAAACAGACTCTTTTGTTTCTAACTTTAAAAGCCTCCATATGGGTACTGAGGGGAATCTTGGGTACCTGAAGCTCTCCCAGTACATTTCCTTCTCTGGGCATGTAGAATGTCTGTCCATGTACACAAATAAATATGCCCTCTATGCCTTCTATAGCAAGAAATCACAAATGCTGATAATTTCTGTAAACTTGTGTGTTTAATTACATTTTAGGCGCTTCCTGAAGCAATATTGAAATAAATATTCATGGACGAGTTATTTAAAGATCAGAGAAGAAAATGAAACGAAAATTAAAAAAAAAAATCGAAATTTTGACAACTTTAATTTACATTTCACCTTTAACCCAGAGCTCCTGACTTGATTTCCGGCTAGGGTTGGGAATTTTTCTTTAACCAGAACAATTTCCTAGCTCCACAGTCTGGAAGTATGTGCGTGGGAGCTAATGTGAGACTATTTAATGTTACAAATCTGATGTGTTGCACTCACATGACTTTCTCTACTCTTGTACTAACCATTCTTACAAACTCTTATCCCTGTATCTTCTTGTGTTAGCTGAATAAACATTTGCAGAAATTATCTTATTGTTTATCTTCTTGTAGGTACAAGGGGAATATGGATATACAGTAGACTTTTAAAGCTTTCAAATTCCGTTCTCTTTGCACGGTTAACATATAAAAAATGAATAGCGATGTTCCATTTGACAGAAGTACAACTTTTCCAAAACTTACACAAATAGCAAGGAATATCTCCGAAATGGTTCTCTCTACAAAAAAATGTATTCGGACATAAATAGTGTGTTTTAGCAAGATCTACATTTTTTTGTTGAGCAAGATTTGGTCTATCTCGTACGGTTTACCAGTTATGCAAAGTCATCCAGAGTAAATAAGACTACATGGACTACAGCATGAAAATTCAAGATGTACATTTCACTGCCATAAAAAATATCTCAAACGTATGACATTAATCATAACCGTTAGAACCATTTTCTAGAAAATCTAAGTTTTCGAAAAATTGTCCATGTAAAGGGTAGTTTAGGGTGGAGGAAAGTTCTTCACGATCTTCGTATCGTCTCCTTGAAAGACATTAAACTTAGATACCAACTTTGGTTTAGCCGACTTTTCATTTTTGAGCTATGCCGTGCACAGACAGACAGACAGACAGACAGACACACACACACACACACACACACATACACACACACGCGCGCGCACATACGTGGAACTTTTTCTAAAAATGCTCTTTTTGGATCCAGAAGACCTCAAAACATATATTTCCGGTGAAATCTCGACATCGAATTTTTGGGTGGAATACAATACTTCTCTACTTTACGTGGTAAAAATTGTAAAAAATAAATCAACATTAAGAAATGCTAAAGTTCAGCAAATAATAACGCCATTAGTTGTTTCTTAGTCTAAGTCCCCGATAGTACCAAAAAAGTAAAAAGGGAGTATACAATTAAAAAGACAGAAAAAGCTTCGCAGTAACCATCGCAGATAATTATATTTAGATTTAGTTCACTTAAAAATGAGATTAACAGTTTTTGGTTCTAAGGGACCGGTCCAAAGATTAGAATGGGCTTTTCAAATTTTTATCACATTCGTATGTGTGTACAAATGACTTCTTTTTTTCCTCCAGGTTTATACATATGTAAAATTCTTTGATAATTACATATTTTTTAAATCTTTTTAACTTTGAGGTACCTGTCTATTAGTGCCAAATGGTTAGGCTCATTACTGATTAATTATCGTAATTATATGACCGGGTATCATTCCATTTTGCTATGCTTTTTGTGGCATTTAATTATGATCTATCAAGGGCTTTATTAGGACTGGATAGAAGCAGGTTTATAACAGCAATTGCATTGATTACTGGGCATGGACCTTTTAGGAAACCTCTACACACGTTGGGGATATTTCATGGAGAGTGCACTTGTTGTACTGTAACTATTGTGTTTGATTGTCCGTCTGTGGAAAGGAGAAGGAAGACTGGAGTGTGGGGAAATTCAGGATCCGATCCTGGTATAGGAGTCAAAGTTCAGGAGCCCGTTAAGGGTATCGGAATTCGATGCTAGGGCAATCTTAACGGAGTTATACGTACTCGTACAATAAGCTTTTCAGGTGAAGTGTGCGGGTAATCTAATCTAATCTAATTTAACCTAATGACTGTTTAAATCATAACTCGCTCAATTTCGTGCAGATTGCACCGAAGTGCGTGAAAAGTTCCTAAAATATTGTGTTTTAAGACAAGTTAAAATACAAATGTTTAACGTCTACCTATCGGTCCCTTAACTGAAACAGGGGAATCTGGGGGCACATGTTGCTCGGGTTAAGCATATGATAGTGTTACGTACGAGTAGGTGTAGCGGGGGGGGGGGGGGGGGGGGAGGGGGACTAGCACCTCAATCTATAGGAGATATTTCTGGCCCTGCCTCTGACAAGCAGCTCCCCACTAGGGAGAAGTGAGATGAGAGGAGATAGATGGTGCCTGAGTGTAGGAGAAACGACAACAGAGGACAGGGTCCTTACGATTCCAGACTTAGACTGCCCGGTGGAACATGGTACAACCGCCTCGGAGACCGCCCCAGCTCAGCTTGTACACAACCTTTCTAACATTCCCCTAACCACCCGAAAACACCCATAGGTCAGGACCGAATCCATTTCTTAATACCAGTAATACCTGCTATCCGCTCAAAACGTGTATTTTTCGTGAAATCTCAGGAGCGGAGTTTTTGTAGAATGCAATATTCCTCTATTATCTATAGGTAAGCAGTACGAAAAGTAAAACAAATGCATGTTCTGTAAGTTCGTGCGTGATAAAGTTGTTTAATAACAAATCGAAGTAAAATGTTGGTTTGGTACTGTCATAAAACGAAAACAATTAAATTAGTTGTTAAAGTTTCTGAATTTTAATAAAATATTTTAATATGCTGTTATTTAAAGTGAGAATAATTATACACAAATAATTAAAGATGTAATAACAATTTCTGCGTACTTTTTATTTGTTTTGAGTACTAATATTTATCATTAATTACCACCAATTTTACGAGTATGTTTTAAACCAACTGACTTACCCAAATTTCTCATTTGCAGTCTTTTATGTCCTTGTTTAAAATTGTCATATACTAATAAACGTTTTCGTTCTATTTGCAGAACAACATTACGGATTAATGAAGCCTGTTATTCGATATTTGATGTGCCTCCTTTCAGGTAAATTCAAGTCCACTTATGTTTAATAGAAGTGAAAAAAGTGATCTCTGTAATTATGTGCATTAAGTTATTTTGATGATAGCGTAGCTGTTAGAAAGATATGTGAACATTGAACATGTAAAGAAAATGTACAGTTTAGTAGCATATATATAGGTAAACATTAGGTATGAATACTGAACATAAGAATACATATTATACACAGGCAATAAGAAAATAAAGCTGGGGTAAGTTTGTAATTATGTAAGAAACAAAATCAAGACAGAAAGATAGAAAGAAAGAAGAAAGAAAGAAAAAAAAAATAACGAAATCTTTATGGGTACGTTGCGAAAAAGAAAAATCAGACAATGCTGATTCAATACATCCTATAAGTAATATATATATATATATACTGTGTGTGTGTGTGTGTGTGTGTGTGTGTGTGTGTGTGTGTGTGTGTGTGTGTGTGTGTGTGTGTGAATGAAGAAAAAGTCTCTTTCTGATGGCCTAATCCTTATTGTATCAGAAAAGAAATACAAGTTTATTTACTTTAGATATTGCTTATTATAGCACCATAGAATACATATTTATGTATCTCAGTTCATGTTGTTGAATGTATTTATGTGACGATATCGTCTTTTCCACCCACAGCAGTGGCAGTTATGAATGGTGAAGTGGAGAAACAGAAATGTGCTGCAAGGAAGTACGATGAAAATAGTGTAGTCTGTGTTTGTAGCTCCAAATACTGTGATAACACTGGGACGATAAGCGTGCCTGAACCAGGAACATGTCTTCATTTTGAATCTAATATGGCTGGGTTGCGTCTAGAATCGCAACCCTGCAAGATATCTAAACGAAAAGGTAAGAATAAGGTAATTGAAAAGTAAATCACATTCCAAAAGACTGGGTGAATTAAACAGAACTGCATACTAACATATTAACACCTCCTACCACCACCGCCACCGCCGCCGCCGCCACCACCACCATCGCCGCCGCCACCGCCGCCGCCACCACCAACACCACCCACCACCACCACCACCGCCGCCGCTGCCACCGCCGCCATCACCACCGCCACCACCATCACCACCACCACCCCTACCACCACCCCTACCACCACCACCCCTACCACCACCACCACACCACCACCATCGCCACCACCACCCCTACCACCACCCCTACCACCATCACCAACACCACCCACCACCACCACCGCCGCTGCCACCACCACCGCCCCCGCTGCCACCGCCACCACCACCACCGCCACCACCATCACCACCACCACCCCTACCACCACCCCTACCACCACCACCCCTACCACCACCACACCACCACCACCACCGCCGCCACCACCACCGCCACCACCATCACCACCACCACCCCTACCACCACCACCCCTACCACCACCACTACCACCACCACCGCCACCACCACCACCACCCCTACGACCACCACCACACCACCATCACCACCACCACCACCAGTCTGATACATGGCTAACCTTGTATACCATCATGATGAAACTGTATCTTTTCTATGAACTCAACGTGAAATTTTTGTTTGTTTAGAACATGGCTGTTTTAGGCCATGATCAGACTAGGAGAATTCCGTCACTGCAGTTTGCACCGTAGCCTGTCTGTTTCTTTAGCCACGCTCCACATACTGATATAAAGAGTCATAAACAAGTTTCTCCGCACGTACCGGTACCTACCGCTCCAGATAACGCTGGTACTGCTCTTATCTGCTTTGTCTATGATGAATTACATAGTTACGTAGTTCTCTTAACTCGCAACATGTGGATACAAACTTGTAGACAAAATATATCGAATGTTTATTACAAAAGTAGTGCAATCTTACTCAACACCACCTTCAAGCTGAGCCCCTTAGGCTCGGTTTCACACTTTTGAAAGGGTCCTGTACTCACTCACCTTTGTCAACTTTCGCAGATATATCGCCACCTATGTCCATCTCTTCTGATGAGGGAGTCTTTGCCCCTTGACATCTTCCTGTACACCATGCAAGCAAGTCAAACAAGTTGCCTAAATACCCGCAGTATAACAGATGCACATGAAGTCAGGAATATGAATTTCGCAGAACCAAATATTACGAATAAAAATTTTCAATAACAGATTCATCTACCGTGAAAGGTAAAGGAGAGAATTGAACATTATTGAATGCATTATTTGCACACTCTAGCAACAAAGTAAGACTGTAGCAAATGTTTTGTTTACTAATAGGCCTACTGCTATCAAACATGCGTTTATCTACAACGAATGAAAGTCCAAACCAGACCAGCCCTATAAGACTAGTTTTGCCTCGTGTTCGTTATCAGCTACTGCAAGGAACCAGGGGAGGGGTGGTATTCTTTGAGGCAGTATTTCTTGTGTAAGCCCTCTGTAATAATTCTAACTAGAAAAACGGAGGAAGCAGAGACTGACTTCATTTGTTTTATGAACAACGAAGGACAAAGTGGTCATCGATTAAGGGTACAACGATTGAAGATATAATGTGGGTACCATGATGTAAAAGATTCCAAGATTTATATGTAATACTTTAATACAACTGTTGTAAGCAGTGATAATTTGAATTAACTATTTGTTACCAGTTTAAACTGTGATGCAGGCCTTGTATGGTCGTTCATAGCGCTTGGTCGTTGCTCAGGATTTCGTTTATCATTTACGAAACATTTCTCAAAAAATTCGAACACCGATCTGTACTACGCCTGAGATTAAAGAATAAGAATCGCCAAGCTCTCCGTCTGAGGCTAAGCCGTGGTGTAATCCCGTTACATCTTTCAAGCTTTCCAAGCAGTATTTACTAGACTTGGGCAGTTTCAACATTCCTGACCTTTCGCTTTGTGCGTTGCCAAACCTATGTGTACAAATGTATTCCAATGGAATCCAATTATTTAATATATCATATTTGTAGCTAAATAACTCATTTTAGCAACAAATGGAAACAGGAAAAATAACTCCTCTTTTGAAGCGCTACCTCTTTATGCTAATTCCAGAAGTAAACCATAAAGGACTGACTACATAACAATCAAGCGTTCGAACAATTTAAATTTTTTAGTAATATAATCATGTACTAGAGGAAAATACTATGACCACGTTGTGTTCCAGCTTAATGTCAAGAAGCTGCTGTTAAAGTCTGCATACTTTACTACACACTTGTAGCTTGAAACCAATTTCTCATTTGCCAAACAGCTAATATTCTTGTAACATAATGTACTTGCTCATTTCCCAGGCTCGCCATCACTGCTTATAGAAATTTCAATATTACTTTTATTTCTGTAGGTGTCGAACCACATATCTCAAAAATTACAGTGGATCCAACACAGAGATATCAAACAATACTTGGGTTTGGAGGAGCGATCACTGATTCTGTTGGGATTAATATAGGTTCTCTCAGCCCTCAGACTCAAAAGGCACTATTAAGGTAAGAATTTTTACAGGAGTTTATAATTCATACCTATTTTTCTTTTGGCCATTGAAGTTCTAAGAATGTTAAGCTTAGGAACCTAACAGTTTGAATAGTAATATCAGCTAGTACGGCATTCCAGATAGTGAAAACATCTAACAGATTTAAAAGAAAACTAATCTCCCGCCTCTCTCTCTCTCTCTGTATGTCTGCCTATCTGTCTCTTCTGTAACGTAGAAACTGTTTGTTACGAAAACCTACCTTAAAATACCTGTGATAGAAGTATTAATTTTACATCTAATTTTTTATTGCACTAATTTTTTCAGCTATTGCTCAAATTTTAATATACAATATTGATATCTATTATTTATGTTTCCTTGAAGTTGATTATTATTAATTTAATGTAATGTATTAAAACATGTTAAGCTGTACTTAAAAAGTGTATTATTCTATTTATTTCTGTTAATCTATAAAGTTTCACCTTACGATTATATATTCCATTGAAGGGTAGAGTAGACAAAGCGATAGTTCAACTTTTAAAGAGCCTGTGGCTATATAATGCCTTTGATATTCCACGTTCTTTGTATGAACGAGAGAAAAAAAAAGCGAACAGGTTTCCAATTTGGAAATAATATAAATATTTGAAAATTCAAACCAATACCTTGGAAACTGTCAAGTTTACAAAGTATTTTAAACGAAACAAATTGCGTGTTTTAACGAATCTACATTTTTTGGTATTAATATTTCTTGTTACGGTTTATTTACCAATGACACAAAATCATTCAGAATGAAGAAAACTTCAGAGGCTATAGCCAGGAAATTCAAAATATACATTTCATTTGTCATGAAAGTATCTTAATCATATGGAATTTTAATCAAAATCATTGGAGCCATTTTTGAGAAGATTAAATTTTTCGAAAACTATTTTCCTAAGCACAGTATGGAATAAACGACCTTTTTGAGAATCTTTGTGTAGCACCCTTGGAATATGAACTTAATTAACAAATTAATTAAGCATATTTTCGTTTTTGAGTAATACTTTAAGCAAAATTGTTAAAGCCATGTAACGGGTAGTCTGGGGTAGGAAGATGTTCTTGAAAATCTTCGTGTTACGTCCTTTGCAGAACCTAAATATCAAGCAACTTATGGTTTTGGAGATATGTTGTTCAAAGACGGACACAAACACACGCACCGTTTTCTAAAGTGTTCTTGTTTTAGACTCAGGGGTCCCAAAACATGTATTTCCGGTGAAATTTCGACATCCAATTTTTTCGTAGAATGCACTACTTAGTACACGTAGTAGAGAAAGTAATGTGCGATAATTTGTAGAGAAAGTCATGTGAATGTGACAAAAATACTCTTATCTCAGTCCTTTTCTCATAACTTTTTCGAGGTAAGATTTACAACTTGGCTTTTTGAGAAGGCTTGTTTTTTGTGCTCTTCTTTACAATTTGTTTTGTTCATTTTTCAGTGAATATTTCGGTTCAGAGGGAATAGGTTACACGTTCATCAGGTTGCCGATGGGAGGAAGTGACTTTTCCACTAGGTATTACACGTACGACGATGTTGTTAATGATACAACGCTCTCTCATTTCAACCTGACTTATGAAGATCACACGTACAAGGTGAGCTTTTACCTCTCCATTTGTGGGCACTGCTTAGAGAATTAGTCTTGTACACCTTAGGGAACTCTTGGGGATCCCCAAATACCCCAGCTATAGAAATCATTACAAGGCGCAAAGGTGCGAAAATTGTTAAACTCAAACTTAAATTTTGATTATCAACTGTCCGAAGATTTGTCTGAAAGATACTGAAGTTTTAATGTGACTAATTCATATACAGGGGCGTTAAATTATCATATACGAATTATCAACTGGTTATTCTTTTGTTTTATACAAATTATCATTAACCCATTTTGAGTTTTGATTGTTAATCAATTGTGATGTGTAATAATTTGTTTTTCAGCCATCTATGGGATACAGTTGGCGACACTGACTAAATTAAAAGAGTGGTCTAAATAATTTAACACCTCTATGTATGGAATAGTCTATTGCGATGCATAAGTTTATATTAAGAATCATAGATAATCTATACCAGGTGTCCCAAAAAAATACTGACAACGCTTAGTATGTTATACGGGATGGCAAACTGATCGGTTTTCAGGAAGGAACCTCTGTCCGGAAATGCACGGTTTGGACGCTAGAACGAACAATTGTGATAATTTGTTAACATCCAGTTTGGTATCTTAATACGGAAGGTACGCAACCCTTTAGCCACCTGTGTACTGAGATGAACGATCTGAGGATAATAACATTCCTGCGCATACGCTAAATTCCTCCATAGAGTCCTTGGTGCACATCCTACTGCGTTACTTGTGTAGTTTCCAGTACAGTAACGACACGTACAGGTACACAGCTGCGGAAATGTCCGACATGAGCTCCAGCACACTGATGTAAATGTATGGAATCACCTCAACGTCAGATATCCAAATCGATGGATTGGTAGAGGTGGACCAGTATCATGGCCAGCACAGTCTGACACATCTCGTCAATTTTCTGTGGAGTTGTATGAAGAATGTGGTATATGGCACCCCTTTAACGAGGATCATATGGCTCGAGTAGACGGAGCGATTAAAAACAATAATAAAAAAGACAACCGCAGGTATTGGGTCATGTGCATGAGGCTCATTACCGTCTATAGAAGCTCTGTAATGACTTAGGAGACTAAGTTCGAAGTAATGCAGACAGCTCGATGTTGGGTTTATTGACAAAATGTGAACGTACCCATCTCACAGCTCTCCAGTCTCCAAACCGTGCATTTCTGGTCCTATTCAAAAACCGATCAGTTTGGCGTCCCGCACAATATACTAAGCGTTGTCGGGGTTTTTTGGGAAATCCTGTATATCACCTCTATAGCATCTTCCCTGCCTTCAAGCCTGTGAAAGTAGTTTTCGTTGTCTATTTTTGTTTCAAAGATATTTAGGCAACTCACCTGTATACTATAATACATAACATGTACAGCTGATATGTCTTTTGCTGTTTTTATTGCAGATTCCGTTTGTGAAGCAAGCCATTGAACTGTCTCCTATACCGGTTAATTTGATTACCTCCATGTGGCAAGTTCCTACTTGGATGAAACAACCGAGACTCGGTGGGCAAATTCTAGCACTTTCCAAAGTCAGAGCGGAATATTATCAGATACTGGCAGATTACATGGTCAGGTAACATAAGAATCAATATGCAAATTCTTTAAAAGTTAGAAAGAATTCCTTCAGTTATGTGACATTCAAAATATAGCTTCATTTTAAGAAATAAGTACAAAATGTTTAATAACCTTGAAAGTTATTCAAAGCTCCTTTATTTTATCGAAACTTGCAGCACAGAGCCTAGAGTAGCACATATATTTTTGTAAGGCTGTGTCATAATATGTGCTTAATTTAACAATTGCATTTGGGCTTGTTTAGTTATGGTTGATATCTCTTAAAGAAATCGAGTTTAGTTATTAAACCAGGAGTTATTAAGCTGTAAATGTTTAGTGCTTTGATTTTATGAAATGAGTATAAACCCAGTGTTATCATGGAGTCAAAGCTTGGTTTACCATATCACATATACGTTGGGTATAACAAAAATAGTGGCAACATTGCTGTGGAAGCGAAACAAGAGGGGAATTATTTGTTGTCATTTTACCACATGTTAATCTACGCCTGAACTCCTCTCCAGTAAATGGACTCTTGCATCAGAATCACAGCGCATGCGCTATGGAGAGAGGAAGTTAGTCTCCTGTTAGTTACCGTGGTTACCGCTCAGGTGTTGTGTTTCACCATGTTTACAAAGCAGGGACAGCGATATTGGCTGAAAATTCAATATGCCCGTGATCGTATGGCAGAAATGTCATGAAGGTCTTGTTAAGGCCTGTAGGGAGATGGTGTTGCTATACAGGGCTATGGTGAGGTGAATTAGAGCCTTTAAGGAGCGAACCGTGTGGAATGCATGCCTCGGCTGGGTCATCCGAGTGTTAGGGAAGAGGACGTGCAAGCTCTATCCGCACTACTATAATCTTCGCAAAACTTAGTCATATGGAGGCGGGGCGTACTGCGGACTCCAGCGAATCCTACGCTTGCCCCTCCTACCAGCGCTGCCGAATGTGGTGTATGCATCTCACACACTCTTATGTACAGAACCTCTACCGGTACACGCACTACGCTTGGCAACACCGCTCCGCTTGAGCATTGGCCAGCGTTCACATGCCTTTTAACTTTTGCGAGCGGTATAGACACCGATCAATGATAGGCAGTATGCGAGTTAGCCCTGGAGATGGACCTGAGACCAGCATTGCGAAAGAAATGCACACACGTTTTACAGAATCCTCGCATCATTGCAGGGTAATGCTCGATTACACATGGCACACCTGTATCTGATCTGTACCGTAGCTGGGGGTGGGAAGTGCTTCTCTATCCACAGCGTTCACCGGAATTAAACCCTTGTGGTTATGATTTAATCCCAAATATGAACGAACCAATTCGTGACGCTCGATTGCGGACAGTTCCCGAGATTCTGCAGGCATTAGATGCTTCACCGAAGTGAGAGTTAGCCATTTTACATCTAAAGCTAGCGGCTCTATTGTGTCAAATTACGTAAGCTGTTGCGCATCTGTAGGACAGTGCAGCTAGATTCTCTAACCTGCACATAAAAGCAGAGGACTTGATAATTAAAATTCAGAGTGGCTGATGCTGAAATGTTATAAATTTTTCGCGAATGAAGGCTGTCATTGGTTGAAATTTGAAATTGTTATGCACATGGTTGTTTGATTCCAACCAAGTCACCTACGAGTGGAATAGTAATTTTAAGTTCATTTAAAACCTATTTAAGTTGGCACTCAAGCGAATGGGTTACATATTGTCGCGTTGGCCGCCAACATAGATGAATAAGGTCTGCTAAGCAACACGGATAGAGGTGGCTTTGGAAAAACCATGCAATGCAGTTGTTTTAGAAGCTTCGAGAATAGGTGTCGGGAATTCTCGAAACTAAGCAAACTGGCGCGAGTGACAGTCAGTATGTAAATGCATCGTAAAATGGTCATAAGTTATTTCGTATTTCTTTTTGGTTAATTTTGTACAAATAATTTTACACGCAGTAGCAGCCGTAATGTGAAAATTGTGTTGGTTGTATTACTTGTATTTAAAGAAATTAAAACACATAAAAAGTAACTGCACTAGAGATTTTATTATAATATGTAAACATTCAATTTAATACACAATTTCAATCTGTCGCACATTAACTTGTGTCACATATAATTAATATTTCATTTGAACCATCAGGAAATTTTTTATTTTAAGTCTCTTACATACGTAAGTATTTTAAGTTTTGATTTCCTTGTTCAGGTACTTAGATAGCTACAAGAGGGAGGGACTTGAGTTTTGGAATCTGAGCCCACAAAATGAGCCTCTGAGTGCCTTCTTCTTCTTCTGGGTGCCAAGTGCCCTGACTTGGACTCCGAAGGAACAAGCACAATTCTTTACGACGAATCTCATACCGACTTTAAACTCCAAAGGTTATGAAGATTTGAAATTAATTTTGCTGGATGACTCACGACCATGGGCCATTCCTCTGCTAAACGAAGTAAGTTATACGTTCCTCATCAGTCAAATTTATAAATGTATTTGATACTCAGTTTCACCATGCAAAGAACAAGAAATGCTTCAGAAGGAAGTCTGTACTCTTCCAAGGTTATTTATATATCTTGCAGGATTTTGTCATTCACTTGATTCTTCTAACCATGTCATAAGCAGGCTTAGAATTGTAGAGTGGAATAGGGACATCGCAGATTAAACCAATCAACCGCCATTCGGCCACGCCGTGGTCAAGTGCTTAGACCATTCGCCTCTCACCAATGTGGCCTGGATTTGATCCCTGGCGACCCTTGGTGGACAAAGCGGCGCCGTGGCGGATTTCCTTCGGGTTTTCCGGTTTCTCCCGCCATCTCATTCCACCAGTGCTCCATCTTTATTCCATGTATCATCAGTGTCACCGCCTGCGGTGCCGTATGTAGTAAAAGCGGGCGTTAAACACTAAAAAGAAAATAACATCCCTCGTACAGTATTTAGGCGTTAGCAGACAGCATCCTGACGGTTTTTGCATATTACTGACCCTTGGCTGCTGTTATCAGAGTTCTTTGCAGCATAATGGTTTTAGAGGTGATAACTTGAAGCCAACTGCTTAAGAATTCCCGTAATGAGCGACGGGCGACGGGATCAAGTTTCGTCATTAATAGTTGTTCGTCCATTGTTGAATACTTCACACTACTTTCACCATTTCCTTCGCTTATTGCAGTATCACTATACAGATAAATAATGAGGAAATAGTAGTAAATATGTGCTGGTTACCAATACAGTTTCTATTGATAGTTTTTGATAGTTTTGGTGATATATAATGGTAGTTTTATTAGAAATTGTGTTCATTACTTTTTCTACTACGCATAGTAAAGTAATGGAAGTATTGTATTCCATCCAAAAATTCGATGCCGAGATTTCACCGGAAATATATGTTTTGATGCCCCCTGAATAAAAAAAAGCATTTTTAGAAAAAGGTCCGTCTCTCTTTCTCTCTCTCTCTCTCTCTCTCTCTCTCTGTGTGTGTGTGTGTGTGTGTGTGTGTGTGTGTGGGGGGGGGGGTCTGTCAGTCTGTGGACAGCATAACTGAAAGACGAAAAGTCGGTTAAAAACCAAAGTTGGTATTTAAGTTTAATGTCTTTCAAGGATGCGACACAAAGATTTTGAAGAAAATTGCTCCACCCTATCCTACCCTTTACATGGAACATTTTTCAGAAAATTTTGAATTTCTTGAAAATGTCTACGATTTTGATTAAAATGTCATATGTTTGAGATAGTTTTTATTTCTTATTCATAGAACCTCAAAAAGAGATTTTTTGGTATCAAAGTATTGGTTGGAACACGCACTTGTTCTACTTAGTACAGTAAATGGTAAAAAAATAGTAAGTTTTTGTAACAGTAGCCTGTAGAACAGACGCGAAAATAAGTGACTGTTGATAGAGAAGGTAGCACATAACTTTTAATAAGTTGCTATTCAAGTCCTTCGGTTCAAATTGGATTCTTTTCTAACATCATATTATATAGCATGTGAAATTCCTCTTAAGGAGTTATGCTTAAAAATTTACAGATATCTGTATTTACAGATGTTCAATACTTGGACATTCTCACTAAACAAACGTGGTTTGTGCAGATTTTAATCAGATCATATCAATGTCTGAAAGTGCAGAAGTTAAAAGTTGTTCTTTCATATATTTCAGTTCAAGAATCATCCAGAAATAATGGAAAGAGCAGGTTGTTTGGGCGTACATTGGTATCTGGATAAATTGTTTTCATCAAATATATATTTGGAGGTTAAGAGACAATTCCCTAACTTGACTATCATCGCTACCGAGGCTTCTATCAGTGAGTACATTTCTTCATGTAAATATTCCTAATTGTTAAGTAAGGAGTGAAAGTGTGGATTTCTAACAGATATCCCCTGTGTTAGTACTCCTTACTACCTCTCTTCATACTGCCAGCAAGAGCATCCTAATAGCTCAGGAACGGATCTAACCAGGCTTATGTTCGCCTAGTCTTTCAAAATATAGCATCTGCAGATACTGCCAAAATAAAACAGTTAATTCTTCTGTGCTTCTGATGTTTCATGAAATTAGTAAGTTTGTTTGTAAACAACAAAGTATGGAGATGATGGTATCAGTTAAATAGAGTGAAATATACACATGCTATACTCAAAGAGGACATATAATAGCAATGTTAAGGTGACTTTTAAATTACTTATTCTATTTTAACTATTTCTTCCATAATTAATAGCTTAAGCCCTTATTATAAATTAGAATATTAGTTATGGGCCAAACTCACTGCCAATTTCATTTAAAAGTACCCAAAATAAGATATATATGATATAGTGCAGCGGTGCTCAACCGAAGGTAAGTTAGGGGAGGTTGAAATCACCTCCTTACACCCGCTGGAACAGAATGACGCATTTATCCATGGTTACTGAGTTCCAGTGGCGATACATTTTTACGTACAGGAAAGCAAAAGTGTACACATTCAGATTCTACTCCTGATTAATCCACGATGTTTCTGAGGATTACTCTTTGACACTATTTACGTTTCAGAAGGTCTTCAATATTTGGTGCAAAATATGAAGTGCACAATCTCAAAAGATAAACAAGGTAATTGTCACTTATCTTGCTGCGATACTTACTTTTAATGTGTTTATTTTATTTTTTGAAAATGTTTGTTCGCAGATATAAGTGGAGCCAAAGACTGCCATTAAACTAGATGTAAACAAACGTAATCTCGGATACTCACAGCAGAACACAGACTTAAATAATTGCCACCCTACTTTCCCAGAATATTTTACGGTCGTGGAATTCTGCAATGTAAATAATTTCATATTTTGTAGCTCGTATGAAGCCTCACTCTGGAAGCTTCAAAGGAATGCAAAATAATTGCGTTTTGGTTTCAAATGTTTTTGAGTCTTCAAATTGTGAAGAGAATGTATCGTACAATCGCTTCAAAAGATCGTCGTATTTTTCCCGTAGAATAACGTTTATCATGAACATGGAACGTAGGCAAGGGAAATTCTATAAATTTGCAACTACCAGTCTTACAAATCAAATACTTAGCTTTATCGTCTTCATCTCGAAAACAAAAATATTCGTCCTCCCATTGAATTGTATGTACTGCTATATATGTATACTCCGCGCCATCCGTCTCTGACTAGCAGGTCTGGCTCTCCTTGCCTTGGTCAGTGATGTGGGGAAAATAGCATGTGTAGGGGAAACGAGCGTGTGCTCATCTGTTAAGCACCCCTGCTATACTGTATTCTACGTTAATTGAACCTATATTTTATGTTTCGATAGCGTTTTGTGTTTTATTAGGATATAAAGTATAGTTTCTGTTGCCCAGTAACTACGAACTAAAGCATCACTGATTGTTACAGTAGTAGTTAAATATGTTTATTATACAGTTATAAGAAAACGTTTGTTGAGAGGAAAAAAATAATTGTTTAAAATTTACAAAATAATTTCATGCGATTAAAAAAAAAAAAAAGAATTGGAAATAATTGTTCTATATTAATTTAAATTGTTACGTTTATTGGAAAAACAGAACCCATCGGTTTTATGTTTGAGTGGTTAAGGAAACCTGACTCTATCCGCCACCACGAACTCTTTTAAAATAGATGCATATAAAATCACTTTCAAATGTGACTCATTAGAACTGTTTTTCTCTGCCTAACATCATTTGGTACTACTATGCCATTGCAATTCTCCTGTTCTAGGAAGTGGAAAAAACACATGTTTATTATATTTGAGTTGTAATTTCGCTTGGGTATAAATAATTTGATGACATTTTTGTATTTTATTTCAGTACGAGCGCCGTCAACGAGTGCAGTTCGTCTAGGTTACTGGGGAAATGCAGAGCGTTACGCTTCCAACATCCTAAATGTAAGTTTTCATACTTCAGACCTTCTCTGAAGCAATTTATTAGTAAGATGTATAATACTAACTCTAATGAGAGGGGAAAAACAATGCGCACGTAAATTTAAAATATATATAGATAAGATAACATACTTATGCCACCAATGAGAAATTTTAAGCCATTGTAAGTCTATAAGAAGACCATGGCAGAGGTCAAGATTGTGCTTCACTAAAGTATTAGTCACTCTGAGTGATTAGTTGGGTAGGCGCTCGTCTAGTAATGCCTAGGTTGTGGGTTCAAATCCAGCCCAGACGGATAGTTTTTAAGAGTGCTTTGTTTATTTGTTTGTTTCTTTCCTTCCTTCCTCCCTTCCTCCCTCCCTCCCTCCCTCCCTCCCTCCCTTCCTTCCTTCCTTCCTTCCTTCCTTCCTTCCTTCCTTCCTCCCTCCCTCCCTTCCTCCCTTCCTCCCTCCCTCCCTTCCTTCCTTCCTCCCTCCCTTCCTCCCTCCCTTCCTCCCTCCCTCCCTCCCTTCCTTCCTTCCTCCCTCCCTCCCTTCCTTCCTCCCTTCCTCCCTTCCTCCCTCCCTTCCTCCCTTCCTCCCTCCCTCCCTTCTTTGTTTCTTTCTTTCCTTATTTAATTCCTTCTTTCATTCCTTCTTTCTTTCTTGCTTCCTTTCTTTCCTTCTTTCTTTCTTAACTTCTTTCTTTCCTTCTTATCTTTCTTTCCTTCTTTCTCTCTCTTCCTTTCCTTCTTTGTTCCTTCCATTCTTTCTTTCTATTTTTCTTTCTCTTTCCTTCTTTCTTTTCTACGTTCTTTCAATCCTTGTTTCTTTTCTTCTTTTTCTTTCCTTCTTTCTCGCTTTCTTTCCTTCTTTTTCTGTCCTTCCCTTCCTTCTTTTTCGCTTTCTGACTTTTCTTCTTTCTTTCCTTTTTTCCTTCCTTCTTTCTTTGTTTTATTCTTTCTTTTTTTAAAAGAGTATTGCATTACTTAACTAAGATACACATTTTACAGGACCTGAATGCTGACGTGGCAGGTTGGATTGACTGGAACATAGCCCTAAACTTAAATGGTGGGCCCAGCTACCTGAGCAATTACTTGGATGCTCCCATCATAGTCAATGCTTCTGCGGATGAATTCTACAAGCAACCAATGTTCTATGCATTAGCTCACTTCTCCAAGTTTGTACCACGTGAGAGTGTTAGGGTAGACCTGAAATTCCATGATCATCATCATCCACTTCCTTGGATTGATTTAAAGCAATTGTTCAAGGCAGTCCAAGGCATCGCTTTCCTAACACCGGAGAACACAATTGCTGTTGTACTAATCAATCAGTAGGTTTTATTGTAGAACCTAAGATAAACATTATTACGCAAGAAAAGTTACCATCTTTTGACAAATGCTGTTTCTCTCGAAATTAAGATTGCCTGATCTCTAAAATAAAAAATAAATCGGACGTAACTTCCAGTTTAGAAGAAGATGGACATTGAAGTTAATGTTTGCCGATTACAGTATGTTGGGTGTCTGGCTTTCAGCCGTGGGCGCAGCCCACATGATGAGGGTAACAAATATGTCGAATACAATTATTATCAATAGAGATCCGTTTTGCCGAAAAAAAAAATAATTTGACGAACGGACATAAATGGTTTATTATTTCACTAATTACTGTCACATAAACATTGTGTAGATAATAGTGTAATGCCGTTTTACTTGAATTTGAATGGATTTAGCCACAATTTAATGTTAAAAAGTAATGCAAAGTTTATTTTCTAAGAGAAATGTGGCAACGCCACGTCGCGGGTTTTCACCTTGTTCTTACAGTGGGCACATTTGGATGGAGCTTAGGATAGGTATCGCCTGGATTTCTAAATGAGGGGGGAGGGGAGGAAGGGCAGGCACAAATTCATGTGACAGGTATAAATATTGGTGGGTGGAGTGGCAGCTTTAGCTGTCATTTATGGCAAAGAGATCATTTGTTTTATTTCAGTTCGGTAATCTACAAAAGAACGCAATTGTTTTAGGAACACGAAGAGGAAGACTTTTATTTATTTCCCAATTAAAAACAATTACTATTATTTTAGTTCATAATGGATGATAATAATAATCTGCATTATTGGGAAAATCTGTTGTTAGTATCGTTTTAACACTAAAATACGTGATTTGGATTGTTTCGCTTTTTGGCTTCCTTAATATGGAAAACTCGACCTTCATTATTACCTGAACAAATACATCAGTTAAGTAACTTCACACCACTTAGGCATAACATTTCGATTCGTGTGAATTTGCTCGAGACAGTGGCCGCCTCAGCGGTACGGTAAACGCACTGCACGAGTGTTTTGTTTATATCTGAGGGTAGTGCTTGCATCGAAGCACACGCCGGTGGAGTACAACGCAGGCCACAGGCATGTGTGAGGACTAATGCCATTTGTAGAAATTATCTTATTATTAATTTTCTCGTGGTTGCATGGGCAATATGAGAATACAGTAGGCTTTGAGCAATAGTCAAATCTTTTAAAGCTAGTCGGTATATGAACGGTTTGAAATTATGTTCTCTTTACTCGGCCAAGACATAAAAAGCGAATAATGACGTTCCATTTGAGAAAAGTATACGTATTACAGGCCTCACGCAAATAATAAGGAATATCTCCGAAATGGTTCACTCCACGACAAAATGCATTTGGACATAAACTGTGTGTTTTAACGAGATCTACATTTTTGAACAGTAAGATTTGGTCTATCCCTTACGGTTTACCAGTTATGCAAAAGCCATCAAGAGTAAACAGGACTACATGGGTTATAGCGAGACAATTCAAAATATGCGTGTCATTTGACATACAAATATTTCACAATATGACATTTTAATCAAAATCATTAGAGCTATTTTTGAGAAAAAAAAATTCGAAACATTTTCTTAAAAATCTTCGTGTCGCTCCCTTGAAGGATATCAAACTTTGGTTTTTAACCGACTTTTCGTTTTTGAGTTGTGCTGTTCACAGATACACACAGACCCTCACACATACACAGACCTATGTATTTCTAAAAATGCTTTATTTCTTGAATTCGGGGAGCCTCAAAACATATTTCCGGTGAAATCTTGACATCTTGGGTCAAATACAATACTTCCTCTACTTATATGGAGTAGCGAAAGTAAAAATGAAGTTTCCACCAGTGCTTTCTAGATCATTAAAACAAAAGACTAGGTTTGCTATTAAAAACCAAATTAAACAGTTTATCACTACGCACGCACGTAAGAATTACACAGTGAGGAAGAAATAGTGGTGAAAGTGAGGAAGTAGGAGATGGGAAAGCGAGCGAGTGGGTGGAGATTGCACCGAGTGTCACATTTTGCACCTTGCACCGTGCAATGCACTGGTGCATGCATCCTGAGAGGCCCTGGACTAAACTTTAGCTGCAGTTTGCTTTAATTCTGAGCACCTCATGCACACCTAAATTAAGCAAATGTGGAACAAGGTATAGAGAATTTTAGCCACGATAGTTTGTAATTCTGTTTAAAAGCCGTTTTTATTATTGCAGGAATAAAGGACCAGTAGAGGTGCAGCTTAATGTGGAGGAAATCGGCGAGGCGCACATCACATTGTCACCTCACTCTATCAGCACACTGCTCTTCAACAACGATCAATGATGACAAGGAACTATAGACTGTGTAAAGGCTGACTTTGTACTCTAGTTTGCACCAATGTATTTATTATCAGCTCCGATAGGATAAAATGTTAATATATTGCATTTACTAATTAACATGTTTTAATGCTCTGTTTATATACCCTTTAACATCTAAGGTACCAAGCGAGGTGTCCCCGCGGTAACGTGTGTTAAGGTCGTGGGTTCCATTGCCGTGGACCCATGGCTTTTTTTCTCGGGGTTTTCCCAGGTTCACCACGCGAATGTTGGGAAGGATAATTACATCCCCCGTATTTTATGACCCTCCATTTCACCTTACCTTTCATCTATCTTGGTTCTAAGTGTCGGCGAGCATAGCAGATGCTTGATCTGTGTAGGTAAATTCTCATCCTCCGGATCGGGGGAAGTCTCCAGGCCTCGGGTCCCTCAGGGGACCTAGAGCTTGCAGGGGGAGTAGCCGGAGTGTGAACCATCACTGGAGAGTTCAAATCTGCAGCTGTTAGTGACCCTGCCCTCTGCTGTTGTCCCTCCGACCAACCTTTGTATCCTCCCAACTCAGCCCTCCTCCGGCGGGGCGTGGGCACTAAAGATCTACAGGTCCAGGTGCTAAGTCCCACCTCCGCACCTCGTCTATTCTGTCTCTAACAAATTGCTCAACAGCAATGATGCTCACTGTTTTTTATCTTTAGATTGGTATTATTTTGAAATTTCTTATAAATTCCTGTTTCGAAGCTTCCTGAATTAAAAAGAAAAAAAATATTTTTAGAAAAACATCCATGTGGATGTGCACGCGCATTCAAGATCTTCCAAAGATACGATAAGAGGATTTTCAAGAAAATTCCGTCTTACACGGAACATTTTTCGAATTTGTTTCTTTAAAAATGGCTAAAACGAGAATGAATAAAACACTGTATATTTAAGATATTTACAAGACAAATAAAATGTATACCTTGTATTTTCTGGGAATAACGTGTGAAATCTTCTTTATTCAAAAGAAATTTTATATAATTTTTATAAAGAGTAAACATGGGAAAGAGATAAACATATAAATACTGCAAAAAAGAACACATCTTGAAAATATACATCAGCCATTATTGGTTTCAGTTTTTCTATTCTTGCCATTATTCTGAAGTGCGCTCGCTATTCAATTGTTTCTCGTAATTCATGGGAAGAGTATTAGGAAGTAGCAGATATGAACAACAGGTTGCGGAGTGTGCGTTATTTCCCATTACCTCCGCTGTACACCTACGCCTAAAGCGAGGAGAGTGATTTAAGTTAACACTAGATGGCCTTGAGTTGGTTACCCACTTCTGTAGAGTGTTTATCAGCTGAAGTGGAAATCATGTGCTCACTACAGCGTCTACAGAATATCAGGTACGTACAAACATTCCATAAAACTGTGTGCGCGATTCACTTCATCAGCGTGTTTCGATATCATTAGCTATCTTTCCAATTGCTCTTCTTTCGCAAGGACGTTAGACATCAGGTCTGGACACTGATGTTACTTATCGAGCCACCATTTTGGTTTTGTAAAGTGGGCGTTCATGGAGACAAATCTAGTGCTATATAAATGGGTTTTATGTATTAAATTTTGAAATCGGAATAAATAAGCAATGATGCTAACACAAAATTGTTAAAATGTAAATATTCTGTACAACTGATGCGTAAAGTACCGAGAAAGGCGTGCATAATTGTACAAAATACACGAGAAAAATCCTACCAATTTTGGAAACATTTTTACCGGTAAAACTCGTGAGTGACCACGTGTATCCATTAATCAGGTTAATTTATATCAAGGTTAGTACAAAGAACGTCGTATTTTTTTCCTGCGCCATTGTCTTTCGTATGGATTTTAACAAGTACATATTTAACTTTTAGAATAGTATACCTACACTTTTAATCAGCAGATATTTGCCTTAGAACATGCATTTAAAATGGAACATAAGTTAAACCAGAAGTTATAATCCTGAATTATATCCAGCTATTTTGTAAGCATCTCAGTTTTCACATTTCTTACGATTTTTTGTGTTCTTCAATGTAATATTTTTCACCTAAATACAGAATATTCCTGTTTTCATTTGAATATCTTAACATCTTAATGTCTCCTAGCAACAACAACAACGAGAAAACGAATTATGAGCAAATGAACAAAAAAGAAGAAAGAAAGATAAAGAAAGCCAACAGTAAAACTTTCTCAATTTTGTTTTACATAAACTCCGAGCACATTGAACTGAAATGTTTCTTTAACCAAGAAAATCTAGTCATTCAGAGGCGGATACAGGATTCTTTTAGAAAGGTGCTAACACATTTTGAAACTTAACTTGTCAATGAACAAAATGCAGTCAATAATAGAGAATTTTAATGTTGTAGACTTTCAAAGATCATATAGATAATCGACTAATCATCCTTTGTATATAATCATCAATTAAAACGTTCCACCGTCTGCTTCTTTCTCTATACGAACATCCTTTGATATACAGGCCCAAAATAAATTCACTTGCTAACTCTGAATGAAAGATGCTCATAAATAAATAGGATAGCGAAAAAATTGCCCATTTTGATCTTAGGACAGCAAAGCAACGCCATAGCATTCAAGTATACAAAATAACGTATATTTTGTTTAATTAAGGGGAGCTACAGTCCTCAGCACCTCCTGGTATTCACCTAGGTAGGAATTTACGTTTCCACTATGCACAAACATCTTGGCATTACTTTCAAAATAAAGGATGTTTGTCCCAGCTGTAGTTTTGCACCCACTGCAATCGTCCAATCTTACGGCAAACAAAAGATCCCATAAGATCGTTTATTTTCTCAATTTTTTTCCACACAATATGTTATCTTCCTTTAAATTTCTGCATTTACCTTTAAGCATACCCACGAGAACTTGACATTTTTAAAATCAAAATGGCCGTCCCCCCAGAGGATTATGGTAGTGTGTTCAGACCCGGTGTCTATCATCCTTGTCGTGTTATGGTATATATGTGATCGAAGATGCGTGCGCATACCAGTTAGACTGGAATACTGAACTGTTCATATTCGAGTTAAGTAGGTATACCGATTAGTGGTACTCCGGTTTCCCCCGCCATCTCATTCCACCGGTGCTCCATCTTCATGTATCATCAGTGTCACCGCCTGCGGTGCCGTAGTAGTAAAAGCGGGCGTTAAACACTACAACAACACACAACAACCGATTAGTGGTAACTACGTTTCCAATTCGATGATATAAATATTTCAAGTTTAAGCCCATTTTTGTAACTCCTTCTCTCGATATGGGACAAATTTAAAACATAGATATATTTTGCACCTAGCATTAAAATATTACATTTTGTCCTGAGGAACTTTTTAGTGACGTAACAAAAATAAACACGTTTGGTCATAATTTCTAAACTTCAAGAGCAAAATGGATGACATTTGCTCATAACATGTTTTCATTGCATTACAATTATGGAATAAATTTTAAAAAGTTAGGTCATTAGTTCAGTGTTTCAAATGTTCAATCATACATAACCTCAAAGGCACTTCTGAGATAATCAAAAGGAACAAGCGGTTTTCTATGTAAGGAGAAGTTTGGGTGAGGGCATGGCTTGAAAATCTTTCTATCGTAACTCAGGAAGATCTGAATTTTAATACAAAGTTTAGTGCTTATTAGAGTTTTCTAACCGTCGTTTTTTAATTCAGTTGCCTCAAAACATGCATAGAATTTTTGGGTGCAATACATTACTTCCGCTACTTCATCATCAACCTCACGGATTAAGCCTCATAGGCTTGTTCCGGTCTTATTTCTTTTAACACTGTTGAGCCCATCTTGTTTTCGATCTACCAACACTTCTTTTTCCCTTTGGATTGTAGTTTATAATCAGTTTTGGTGTGCGGTTGTCATCCATCCTTTCTATGTGTTGTATCTAATCATTTATACTTTTTTCTTATTCTGCCTGTCAATTTAAACATGTTAATTCTCAACTTATACCTTCACATCGTTTTTATCTCGGAAAGTACAGTACGTTTACTCCAAAACTTGGCTGGCAGGTGCACGGCTCGTCTCCCGTCACACATGCATGGACAGCAAATGAAACCTCAAAACACATTAACAATTATCAGAATATACACAAAACATACCTTATCACAGCAGATGTTGGAAATGACGTCCATCTACATCAATACATCCACGGCATCTTCTGAGGAAATTTTCATTCCCACGCATTAGTTCTGCTTCTGAAATAGCGTTAATATCTCTCTTGATATTTTGTTTTAGTTTTGTCCTGTGCAAGGCGCCTAAGGAATTTTCGAAGTGACCGTTCTAACCTTTCTCCGATTTCGTCTAATTTCTCTTCCGTAAGCACATGCCGTTTTACGTTTCTTTTTCTATCATGAATTGATCCCGTCTCCCTGAATTTATTTACAATAAACGAACGGCCTCTCTTCTCAGAACACGAACGCCATGAAATTTAGTTTCAAATTGCCTTACAACATCCCTACAAGATAATGTAATACGTATCACACAACACTTTTTGCTGTACTGTATACTGCAATCGATTTATTTTGAAAACACTGCAAGCAAAACTAAGTACTTCTAATCACTCCTAATATTATTCACGGGTGGACAAGAGCAGCACAGAACACCGTGCACCGACCGACCAAGTTTTGTAGTAAACGTACTGTATATCACCTGTATATCCCACAACAGACCTCAAAGGTCTAATTTCTGCCATTTCAATTATGCTTTCCTCCACTTTCGTTATAACCTAGAACTCCGAGCCATAAAACAGCATTCATACTGCCATTACTCTATAAAGTTTAATCTTAGTTTCCTTTCTAGAATTTTTAGAGATCTGTTAATAATGCTGCGTACATAACTGAATTTATTCCTTTTGTTTTGGATATCATCATTCCTCATGTAAGAAATATTGCAGCCGAGGTAATTAAAACAGTTTACGTGCTCTGTTGTTTTTAACCGTCTCCGCTTCTTTTAATTCTTAAAAGTTTTGTTTTGCTAACTGAAACATTTAAATTAAAATTTTTACTTATCTTTTTAATTGGAATAATGCTCGCTGTGCGTTTGTTTTAAAAATACATATTAAAACTTGGTCATTTGTTAAAAGAAGAGTATCTAAAACTATATCATTTTATTTGTTTTTAACTATAAATTGTTCTCTTAAATTCATTTGGCATTTCGCCACAATTTCACCAATATACGGGGAGAGCAAAAATGTTCCGGGCTGCGCGGTGATTTGCCTGTCCGCGTTCTTGCCGCTCGTTACCTACAGGTAACCAAAATAACACAACTAAATGATACACATAATAACTGCATACAAATCAGTCATGATACAGGAACTTTTATTCTTTCCAACCACTACTTTCAGTACAGCCATGAAATTGAACCATATCTGGAATCGATACATAATATAAATAGACTATATCCAAATTATGAAGTATTACATACAATGGATGCAAATGCGAAGTCTGAATGGTGGCACAATAGTACAAAAGATGAAAGAGGGGAAAAATTGGAAGAGATTATATCAGAACTCAACTTAAGTGTTCTAAATCTACCTAACAACGCACCAACCTTTGAAAATCGAGCAGGTGCAACATCGAACATTGACCTGACCCTAGCAAATTTTCACATGGTTAACAAAATAGAAAACTGGAAAGTAGGTTTGGATTATACTACAAGCGATCACAGATTAATTTATTTCAATTACATTTTAGAACCCAGAAGAAATGTACATTTTAAAAAGGAATTTAGATTAAACTACAGACAAACCAACTGGGAGAAATTTCGACAGCAATTTGAAAACGTAAATCTAAATTACACCGGCAATGATCTACATTTTGAAGCCAAAGAATTGGAGAAAATAATTAGACAAATAATGATAAATACCATACCGAAGCGCAAAATTAAGAAATATACAGACAACGTATGGACAGAAGAACTTTATAACTTACGAAGAAAATTAAGGAAAACTAGACGAATATATCAAAAAACTATAATATATGAAGAAAGAGAAAGAAATCTGTTACTTTACAGAAAAGCTAAACTTAAATTTAAGACAACCCTGCAAGAAACTAGGAAAAAATCATGGCAAAATTATATCGAAAACAGCATAGGCCAAAACATTTGGGGAGTACCATATAAAATAGTTATGGAAAAAATAAAAAAACCGGAAGTGTTAAATACTTTGAGAAAAGAAGATGGGACTATTACAACCAACTGGTCGGAATCTATAAACGAATTGCTACGAAAACTACTACCGGATGATAATGACGAGACAGATAATGAGCAAAATAGGATATTAAGAAATGAACTACAGGCACCATATGAAAACAATACAGTCATTTTCCCATTTCATGAAACTGAAATCAAACATACAATTTTAAACCTTAAGAAAAAGAAGGCAGCTGGAATAGATGAAATTAAAAATGAGATTTTGATTAATATAAGGGATAGCTTAATTCCATATTTACACAATATGTTTAATGACTGTCTATGGCAAGGAGAATTTCCCAGAGCTTGGAAAATTGCCAAGTTGACAATACTCAAAAAAGGAAGTGATAAAGATCCACTTGATCCTAAGTCCTATCGACCAATCTGCTTATTGAACACTATAGGGAAAGTTTTTGAATCTTTATTGAATAAAAGAATAATTGAATTTAGAACCATGATTGGCATGAATGACAACCAATATGGATTTCGGAAGGGAAGGTCTACCGAGGATGCCATTAACACAGTAATTGGAGCCACAAAAAATTCACCAAGCAAATATGTAGCCGCTATTTTTGTCGATATTTCTGGCGCTTTTGACAACCTTTGGTGGCCTTTTCTTTTTAAGAGATTAAGAAGCTTAAATTATCCAGTTTCATTATATAGAATTCTTTTAAACTATTGCAAAGATAGAAAAGTGAAACTTTTAGGAATAAATCAAACAATAACTAAGACTATTACTAAAGGATGCCCACAGGGTTCTATATTAGGGCCCACATTTTGGGACATTGTTTTAGAAACACTCCTAGAGGAAGTACAGCGCAATATTAACTGTCTGAAAGTAATAGCTTACGCTGATGACGTAGTTTTTTTAATAGATGCAAATTCAAGACGAGAACTAGAAGGAAAAAGTAATAATTTGTTGCATATACTTTCAACCTGGTGCAAGAGTTCCAAAATGAAGATATCCCCAGCAAAATCTGGATATATGATTTTAAAGGGAAATTTTAAAAGGGATCCAAGTTTAAAATTTGAAAATGAAAAAATAAGAAGAAATAAGAATATGAAATATTTAGGAATATATTTAGATGAGAAGTTAAATTTTAATCATCATACAGAACATGTAAGGGTCAAAGCCGAAAAAACTATGATGAAACTTTCTAGAATAATTCAATTTGATTATAAAATTCCGCTTCATACTGTTAGCATATATCACACAAGCATATTCAGCTCAATAATAACTTACGGTGCTGCAATTTGGGCTACTAGAATGAAAAATGTGATGATTAGAAATCTCCTAAGAAGGACACAAAGGAAAGTTTTATTAAGATTCACGGGAGCTTATAAAACAACCCCTACTTTAGCTCTTTTTGTAATAACTGGAATTTGGCCAGTAGATTTAACTCTAAGACTTCGAGGAGCTTATTTTTGGCTTAAAAAAGGAAACTTTAACGCAGTTGCTGATATTTTGGAGCAGTATTGCACTACTAAGCGGGAAATTAAATCTAGACTGATGCATATTTGGCAAGAAGAATGGGAAATCATAAATCAAGGAAGGCGTGCCTTTTCTTTCTTCACGAATATCTCCGAAAGATTGGCACTCAAACATTTGAATAATACGAAAGGACTTGTACACTATATATCTGGCCATGGACCTTACGGCACTTATTGGAAAAAAATTAATAAATTGAACACCGATGAGTGTGACGTATGCTTTAAGCAGGACACACCGGAGCATGTTATGTTTGAATGTCAAAAAAACACCAATTTTACGCTTGAGGAAAGAGAAACTCTACAAGGATATCAGCTCTTTGATATAATACGTAACAAAGATCTGTTTCCACATTTAGAGGTTCTAGCAAACAAGATTAGTTTACATGCTAGAAAGATAATTATAGAACAACCTCGACAAGCAGGAAACATAACGATAAATGCAGCAGAAAGACGATCACACAGAATTCAGACCAGGAACATGACAAGAAACCGTGAAAACCTACATATATATGATGAAATGGAACGGGATGGAATTTAATTATCCAGACAACGAGGTAAAGGGACCGAGCACAATAGTATACAGTCAGGATGGAGAGGCAGTATACTCAGGAAGTACTATCGGTGTGAGGCAGGCGACAACCCACGACCAGGGAGATGATGATCAGGAAGGAGTGGCGAGGCGAGGCGAGGCGAGGCGAGGCGAGGCGAGGCGAGGCGAGTCGAGTCTTCACCAAGTCGGGATTGCTGCATCATGCATTGATAGGAAGATCGGCGACGGATTGAGTGACCGCAAGTGCTAATGATCAAGTTAGTGATAGGATTTTAAGTGATTTATGACCCTGATTATCTAGTTAATCTAATTAAAAGTAAATAAGTGATTTAGTGATGTGAAAGTTGAATTAGTGAAGTGAAATGTGATTTATTTCATAAAACTTCCGGATGTTTAGGAAATAATAGTGAAAGATAATTTTGTAAAAATTAATTAAAAATAATTAAATATTAGTGATTTTAGTCCACATTATTATATTATTAAAGTATATAAACCATCTTATTAATCAAAAGTATAACATTTTTGTGTATGTTGTTTTTATAAATTTTGGTTATGTAGATTTTGAACTTTATACTACACACATTTTGTAGATTTTGTAGATTTTGTAGTTTTTGTGCTGGAAACCAGTACATATAGTATGCCGCCGGTAACCGGCGGCAGTTTAGAGTTTTAGTTTATAGCTGTTTCTTTTTCTTTTTTTTATATATATATAACTGGTTACCAGTTATATTTTACTGGATACCAGTAAATTTTTGTTTATTTAAAATTTTTAATAAATATGTAAATTTAAATTAAAAAATATATATTTATAAAAAGTATTAGTTATAGGTATAATATTAAATTAATTAAATTTTAAATAATAATGATAGGTAATAATAATGATGATAATGATATTAATAGTAATAATATAATTTATAATTTTTTGTAATAATTGTAATTAATAATTTAATTTTATATATTTGTTTATTGTTTAGTAATAGTTGTAGTTGTGAGTGATGTGTATGAAATTTATATTTTGTTGTATTGAGGAGATTAATTTGTTTTAATTTTAATTTTTTTTTATTTATTTTTTAACATATATATTAATTTATTTAGAAATTTTATTGTATTTTGATTGTTTGAAATGATTTGTTATTGTTTTAGAGAATTTATTTCTTAGAGTGATTATGTGTGAAATGTTATAATTTGTGTTTTTGTTCTTATTTTCTTGTGTTTTGTTTTATGATATATTATTTAATTTATCTATCTTTATAATTTGTTATATATTATATTATTTTGTAATTTTATTTTAAAATTTTTCTGTAAAGTATGTTGTATGTATGAATGTGTAAAATAAATAAATTTTAAAGATCTGGCATATTAGCCCTGGTGTAAGTAATTAGGTGCCAGGGTTATTATACAGATTTTTATTATTATTATTATCGTTACCGTGTACCGCTATCTTACAAAGGCGCGGATGAAACCATACAGCATTTTTAAAACTACTTTTAAAGGCTTTACTTGCCAACTTTATGAAAGGAGATGCTAAAACTGGCCACCGTCCTTGTTCGCACATTTTTGGTACTTCTTTAGGAAACTATCCATCACTCGCCGTAATTCACGTTGAAAAATGCCGGCAATTTCCCGGCAGATGTTTTGTTTTAGTTCTTCCAGGTTGTGTGAGTTTGTCTTGTACACTTTATGTTTTAAGTTACCCCAGAGATAGAAATCGCTTATTTGAGCTCTGAGAAATCTTTCATAGTCATAGTTTATAATTCTAATTTTTATACGTGTGTAACGTTAGTAGCAATATGCACTAAAGCTACGCTAGCGAACTGCACTCGTTCATAGACGGAAACGTTATGTCTTCTGCGCATACATGATTGCGCAACTTCCCCCACCATCAGCCTTTCAGGTGAAGAGTTGCCACTGCGCAGCTAGGGAAATTGCCCTTGTCTTGCCTCACGACGTGTACAGTTTTGCTCCTTTTTTAGAGAATTGACAAACAGGGAGCGTAATTTTGCCTTTTTTCAATAAGGCTCTGCAACAGCTCATACGGCCTATCTTTCGATGAGACAGTTGAAAGTGTGTTTCAGGACAGAATTATTAGTAGAGATTGGTACCACGACCTAACCCCCTGCGGTGGCCAGTTTCAGCATCTCCTTTCATAAAGTTGGCAAGAAAAGTGTTTAAAAGTAGTTTTAAAAGTGTTGTATGGTTTGATCCGCGTCTTTCTGTGATAGCGGTAGACGGCAATGAGCGCCGAGAATGTGGACAGGCAAACATTAAAAGGTGCCGGTGAAAGAGGACATCCTTGGTTTACTCCTTTATTTATTGTTACTTTTATATTTTTCCTTTCATTGGTGTAATTCGCATTATAATGTTACTCAACATATAAGCCTGTTATTGTTGATAATCTGCAATAAAATGTGCTCCACGTCACTCCCACCTTCTCTGCAACACTTCGATCCCTCCCCATCCGTCTCCAACTCCCCACCTCTGTCTTCAATAACACGTGCCATTGAAGGTGGCTGCTAAACTCCTGTAGACAAACATGTTTGTGTGTACGATGCAGGTAAGGTACTTGTGCAGATATTGATTACTTCGTGCTTCCTCAACGCTCAACGTGAGGTGTTTGTTTCACGCTATACGGTAAGTATGGATTCTGTTGTCTCCAGACTGCCTGTTTAATGCCGGTACAATTCATACTGACCAGTAGTTTAGAACTGTAGAACATCTTGTACTACTCACATAGTTTGTCTTGAGCCCAGAATCTACTGTTATGAACGTTCGAATTAGGAAGGCTATACTTTGCCAAGGTAACAACTGAGCATCGTTGTCAATAGTCCAGTGTTACCACTTGTGTATTTCACTGTATCACGTTACCTTTGTTGCTGTTCTCTTGCGTTATTATACAGGTTTACTTTTGTGTTTTGCTGCTGTGTTTATGCAACTCAAACAGTAATTTTAAGCACAGATGGCGCATTAGTTCTTGAATTAAAACTTTTAAATGAGTGGTTAGATGCGAGTCACTTACCTTTACGGGGGCAATGTCACACAGAACCAGGAACAACAGTCAGATGTTGTGTACATTACTCTCATGTTTCTGCGCTGAAGTAGTACGGTAACTGCAAACTGATTACAACTATTGAAATGCTCTTTTCATCGTGAGCATACTGGGCAATTCCACTAAGTCCACTTTTCTACTTTCAAGGTTTTCCCAAATTTGAGACAGCCTCATTGCTTGATATTTGACTATAAGAAGTTATCTAAGTCCATTAAATATTAGTACTGCTATAACCTGAAATCTTGTCTTTTTTCTGTAGGTCCAAGGTATGTTATATGCTCATAAAAATGCCGCCAGGTGACTAAGTGGACTTTGCTATCTGTAGACTAAGAGGGTTTTCATTGTATACCCATGTAATACATCGTGTGCAAGTTACTGCTTCGGCCATACAATAGCCAGAGATTCTAAATGATGAGTATAACAAATTTGTCCAATACAATTATTGTCAATAAAGAGCTGTTTCGCCGAAAAAAAAATTAAGTCAAATATTTGCAGTCATCTAACTTCTTGACAAATAGATATAAATGACTTATTATTTCACTAATAGTCGCACAAACATTGTTTGAACAATGTTGTAATACCTTTTCACCTCCATTTGAATAAATTTAGCCACAATTTAATGTTACAATGTCATGCAAAGTTTAATTTCTAAGAGAAATGCGACAACACGACTCGCGATTCTCAACTTGTTATCACGGTGGGCAAGTTCGATGGAGAGGAGCTTAGGGGAGGTATTGCCTTCCTTACTGAAAGTTAGGAAAAAGGGCAGGACAGGCGAAAAATTCATGGGCCAGGTATAAGCATTGGTAGGTGGAGTGGCAGCTTTAACTCTCATTATGATAAGATCTTTAGTTTTATTTCAGCCCGGTAATCTACAAAAGAACGCAATTGTCTTAGGAAAATTAAGAGGAAGACTTACTTATTTGTGTATTAAAAGCAATTACTATTAGTATTGGTAATAATAATAAATAACGATAATGTGCATTATTAGGAAAATCCGTATCCAATAATGCCAGCATTATTTTAAGTCTAAGTACGTGGTTCCGATTTTTCTGCTTTCTGAACTATGGAAAACTGAATCTTCATTATTACTTGAATGAGTGCACCATTCCAGTTACATTCACACTAATCAAGCATGACATTTCGATTCGTATCTATCTGCCGAGATAATGGTCGATTAAGCGGTACGGTAAAAGCTATGAGCGAATATTTTATTTACATCGAAGCACACGCCGATCGGGTGTTTTGTTTACAACTGAGGCAGTGCTGGCCACGAGGCACCCGACAGTCATGTGTTTTGCTTACGTCTGAGGCAATGGCCTGGAAGTACACGCCGTTGGGGTACAACACAGCTGGTTGGCATATGCGAGCACTAAATCCATCAGCTTAGCGTTGCTATTTACATTGTGAAAATGGACATAGCAGTACCTTCTTCCCTGTAGTTAGTCCTGCTACCTTCTTCCCTGTATGTCAGATCTGGAATCTGTTGACTAATTCTTTACCATAAAAAGAATTAATTTCAGTTTTAAATATTCATATTCACTTTTTGTAAAATAATGCTGTTTTTATTTACAGACGAACTTGCTGACTCAATGATGACCATTGCCCAAGTTGTAGTTTACCTTTTTTTAGGTAAGTATTAACACAAATAATTCAGTACGCGCATAATGACACAGGCGTTTATACTTCAGTGCTAGCTTTATTTATTATGACACATTCATGTAGTTCTTCTAGTACGCAGCAAATCAATGTACTAAGACTATACCAAAACAATTAGCGGGCCATTTAAAAATGGCAGACAAAGGATATGACGAATATTCTAGTGAGGATGTTGATATTTTAATTAAAGAGGCGAAGTCAAGTTACTGTCATTTTAAATAGAGCAGACCTACCTTTAATGTATCGCCTACTAACGCAAATTCCTTCGTTTACATTCATCACATGTCTAATTCCTAATTTTTTTGAATTAACCTCTAGCATTGTTATTGTTGTAGTTCTCACAGCCTACTAGATTAGTCGTATTGCCAACTGTGAAAATGAATCTTAAAATGTATAAATGTTATTGTAAGTTGTTTACTTTTAAATCACTATAAATATTAAATAGTATAAAACAAATGAATGATTATTTCGCATAATAGTCTAAACAGATACGCCTGAGGTTTTTATAGGTGGGGCAATTTTTCTCGCTCCTAAAATTATCATAAGTAATGACAAGAATGATTGTCAATTTATCTAGAGAATTTGATTATCAAGAGTAGCACTTATTAAGACTTATTTCACTATTTAAGGGATGATATAACATATAAAATGTTATTTAAATTATGTATTGTAATTACTAACCTCTTAAAAGAAGCCTGAAGTAGTTATACATACACCAGCGTCCATTGGCACGGTCTTCTAGGTTCTCATATTGAAGCTCCAATTTATTAAGATGTTGGCAATGTCAAGTTGGAGTATCTGCTGCTAATTTATAATTTCGTTCAATACAAAATTTGTCAGACTTATTCCAAACATAGGATTAAATACATCACCGAAGCGAGAGTCAGCCATGTTTGACATTTGAACAGCGGCTGTATTGCGTTGCGCATCTGTTAGCATAGTGTAGCTTGATACTCCAACCTGATCATAACATAAGAAAAGCAGAGGAGGTGGTAATGAAATGTGATCAATTTTTCGCGAATGAAGGCTTTCATTGGTTGGAATATAAAATTGTTCGGCACATGATTGGTCGATTTCAACCAATTCTCGTATGAGTGAAACAGTCATATGAAACCCTTTAGTAGTATTACTATACAGATAGTTTTGTGTAACATTTAATGAAAGCAAAGAAGCCTACAGCACTATAATAAACTGCACTCCTTCACAGTGTGTTGCTACAGTTTATTACGTACTGATGTTTTCTGTTCACAGCAGTTGCAGTTGGCGCAGAACTCCGGAAATGTGCTAGCAAGAAATACGACCAAAACAGTATTGTCTGCGTATGTAACTCGTCCTATTGCGATGATGTGGGGATCATCAAGCCCCCTGCCCCTGGAAAATGTTTTCATTTTGAATCTAATATGGCTGGACTGCGTCTTGAGTCCCAGTCTTGTAAGCTATCAGAAAGTCAAGGTAATTATTACTTCATTCAGTGTTAAAATATTATTTATAGTAAAATGTAAAGTGAATATTACAGATTTAGCCTGTAGAATTATTATAAAATATTTTATCATAAGAAACTTATCTAGAGAATAAAACCTCGAATAAGATCTTACCCTAGGACCACCAAATTATTTTAGATTACATGGAGTACCAACAAAGTTGCAAGTGCTTTTATTTATTTTCGGGACTCTGTACACTTTTTGCACAATATTTTCAAACGATTTTCACATTGATAATGCAAAATGATTGAGCCGAGTGACGAAAAGACTGAAAAATTCTTAAATTGACATTAAGATAAATTTACGCAACTAAATTTGCCCCAAATTTAGCGTATACAAAAGCCAGCAAATGTAAATACAACACTCCCAAAATGAAATATTGCATCATACAATACGCACACTGTTAACACAAATTTTATATAGAACTTTTAAAGTCTACGTCAAGCTCCAGAATAACAACATAATATAGGGTAGTTCAAAAATATAATGGATGAACTCGGCGATTCCTGTTAATCCTTCCTAGGTTCGTCACGGAATTCTTTATAACACCAATGCGAAATATTTCACATAAGCATAATGTACAAAAGAATATTCAGGAGGATTTAAAATGATTGAACGGCCGGTACATTCGAATGGAGAAGAGGTCAGGCGTGCTATGGCCTGACATTAACAACAACAACAAAAAAAAAAAGTGGGGGGGGGGGGGCAAATGACTTCATCCACCAGGTGTAAATATTGGTGGGTGAAGTGGCAGCTTTAGCTGTTATTTATAACAAGGAGATCATAATTTTATTTCAGCCCGGCAATCTACAAAAGAATGCTTTTTTTTTTTTTTTTTTTTTTTTTTTTTTTTTTTTTTTTTTTGCGAAAATGAAGAGAAAGATTTTATTTATTTGTGTATTAAAGGTAATTATAATTATTTTAGCTTGTAATTGGTGATGATAATAATTTTCATTATTGGGAAAATAGGTATCTCTTGTGTCAGTGTTGTAGCAATCCTAAAATACGTGGTTTCGACTGTTTAATTTTTAAGCTTGCTTAACCATGGAAAACTAAACCTTCATTAATACTTGCACGAATACATAATTTTAGTCACATTTACGCCTTCCAGGTATACCATTTCGATTTGTGTGGATTTGCCCAAATAGTGGCCATCTCAGCGATGCGGTAAATGCACTGTGCGAGTGTTTTGTTTACATTTGAGGGCAGTGCTAGACTCGGAGCACACGTCGGTCGGGTACAACACAGGCAGCTAGCATGTGCGAGGACTAATCCCATCAGCTTAGCATTGCCATTTGCATCACTGAAGAAATGAACATTTTTACAAAACGTTTAAACATACTGAAAGGAAATTTAGCTCTTACACCTGTATCTATTAGCTAGGTTATTCTGGCCAAAGCAGTACCTTCCATCTGTACAATGGAAATGCATTTCTTGTCCCCTTTTTTGCTACAAATCTCTCTTGTCTAAGTATCATTAGATTTTTCTGCTATATTCGCAAGCAGACTAGAGATTTACAATAAAATTGTGGTCAGGGGAGCGGATCAAACGCTAAAATGGTTAGGCCGTCGGTAACCAATACCCAAGATGGTTGACCATAATTTTAAATCTAGCTCATGCCTTGTAACAATCATAGTTATATTGGCTTAAATATGCGATATGACACAGAAGTATTAATTTCTTCTTTTTTGTATCTTTAGGAGATGATAAAACGGACGTCTTGAAAGTTACAGTGGACCCGCTACAAACCTATCAAACGATTCTGGGTTTTGGAGGATCAATCACTGATTCTGTTGGAATAAGTATAACTTCCTTAAGCTTAAAAACTCAGAAGAAATTAATAAGGTAAGAACTGCACTGTTAATATTGAATAACCTTTTATTACTTTTTTTTACAGCTGTGTTACTGCAGAGGTACATTAAGAAGCATACGTGGTCGTTTATTTCGTTGTATAAACTATAGAAGCATTAGACTTTCTGTTAAAATTGGATGTTTTTGTGAGATTAGGTAGTTGGTTTTAGTCTTCTAAGAAAACAAGGTTTACAAAAGAAGATATAGTCTCAAATGCTCGAGAGCTCCACAAATATCGCTTTTAATTCTTCCTAGACGAGCTTCAAAATCGAACGTCTATAATTTATTTCTAACCTTCATACCATACATTATGGCGAAATATACAATCCCACGTACAAGGTATAAGGCTGTTCCAAAGCAGGGTGCAATTTAGCATGTAATATAGCGGAGGACAGGTAGTGCCGCTGTGACGTCAGATCATACCGCTGAACATACTTGCACTGAAGACGTACTCACAGCGCTATTTATCTGGGCACCATGGTATTACAAGGATCTCGCCTGATGTCACACGAACTGAGCCTTGGCTCTTCGGTGCAAATAACTACATCAGCTTTATTTTGTGCATTTCCCCTTGACTCACTCAGGTAACCAAGCCCAAGGTTTGTTTTCGAGTTCCATGACTCGGCGAGAAGTACATGGGGTAAATGCCCCCTCCCATCTTTCGCACATGTTTAGGAATCACTGTAGTAAAGGAATGGCAAGAACACCATATACCTCGTCTTTTTAATGGTTGAAATCAAGCTTTAAGCTAGAAGATTTCGCACCTTGGCAACTTTGCTTGTATGTCTTTTAAGAAGAATTTAATCATGTATTAAGTTTAATAAACAAAAGTGCAAGTTATGACCGTAGCATATAAACTGTACGGCGCGTCATTCATATACCAGGTGAGTCAGCTGCCCCATATTTTCCAGTTTTGTGCAATCCGCATTTTATACCCTAGCACGAAAACATCGGCTCCTATTCGTGGTTCTACCCAAGTATTTAACATGGATGCCTTTGGTTACACACTCGATGAAATTAGTAGGTGCTAATATAGATGTTAGAGCATCGCCTTGTAATATACTCGTAATTAGATGAGTGAGCGACAAAATTTTCACATGTGCCACTTATTTAAGAGCAGAAGGTTAACATTTCCAACATCTACAACAAGGTAAGGACTTTAGTGCGCCTCTGACCGAGCGGATGGCCCAGGCGGTAACGCCTGTAGCCCGCATTTGGGAGGTCGCGGGTTCGATCCTAGTGGCCGCGCAGTCTGTCATGAGTTTTTCCGTGGTTTCCCCATGTCACTTAGGCGAATTATGGGATACAGAATTTCATACCACGGTTTCCTTTCCATCATTTCCCTTCATTCAATTTCCTTATCTTTCAGGTGTACCTTCAGGCGTGTAGTGTTGGCAGTGCCGTACAGAAGGCGCAGATGATTGGGCACGGTAACTGCTGTTCTCGGCGCTAGGTGGCGTTTGACCGACCTTGTCCTCCGTCAGGGGAGGACGCTCAGTGTGACACCGAACCCACGGTGTGATGGCTGCTTGGCGGGGCCTGGCACCGGAATGAAGAGTTCTCAGCACGTGTTAGGGACTTCCGCGCGTCTCTGTGGCCTGTCTAGCTGCGACCCTGTATGGCACCTTCGGTTCCCTCATTTCGTCCCTCTCTCCTGAGGGGGGTAGTCACAATAGATCTGTGTAGGTCAAAGTGAGAGAGGCGTCCCCTGTATGTCTGTACTCTTTGCCCCCTTTACTCTTTACTAAACTGCAATCCTCGAATTGTTTACGCAGATAGGCAACTTAAGCACGAATAACTAGTGTCGAGTTTCATGAAACATTATTTTGAGGAGGTCCTAAATCCTCACAATATTATTTTTATTTAGCCAGAACGTTGCGATATATGTTTGATGGACATCGCAAAGACTTTGAGGAATAAAATATGCCTTGAGCTTCTTTTATTTTCACTTTTCAGGCAATATTTCGCACCGGAAGGAATCGGCTACACGTTCATCAGATTACCACTTGGAGGAAGTGATTTTTCCACGAGATATTACACATACGATGATGTTGTTAACGATACAACACTCTCTCATTTCAGTCTTACAAAGGATGATTATAAATATAAGGTAAGTTATTCGCTGTGCTAGAAAATAAACCAATGCTTCAGTGATTCTATTGCAGCGATGTTCAACGTTTGCGAAAGAGGAGAGTTTGGATTTACCTCCTTCCACTATAACCGGATTTGCGAACTTTTTAACTTCCAACCGTACATTGTGTTGCAGTGGCGGGTTGTACGTTTCGCTTGATTTACGAAAGCACTTTCAAATTTTATGTGATGGAAATCTGCTCATTAGTGATTTGTTTGGTACCGTTTACGTTTAAGAAGTATATTAATATTTGGCGAAAAAGCCCAAGTATTAGAAGATACACCAAGTGATCGTCGTGTAACCAATTGCGATATAGAGTTTTAATATATTTCAATTTGGAGAAAGTCTGTTCGCAATTACATTCATGCCCACTATTCCTACAAATGCTTATTCCCCTATCTACTACACTTTAATCCACATAAGCATTTTCAGAAATTATTTTATTGCCAATTTCCTTGTAGGTACAAGGGGAGTATAGGAGTACAGAAGACTTTAAGCGATAGTGAAATGTCTTAAGAGCTGGTTGCTATGTGATGCCTTTGAAATTCCGTTCTCTTTGCAAGGCCAAGAGATAAAAAAGGAACAACATATTCCTATTTGAAAAAAAGTGTAAATATTGGCAAATTCAAACAAATAATAAAGGACATCTCGCAAATGGCTCGCTCAAAAGAAAAAAAAATAAGTATTTGACAAATTTTGCGCTTTAACGAGATCCATATTTTTTACTTAGTAAGCTTTTGTCTGTCTCTTACTGTTTACCGTTTATGCAAAAATCATCCAGAATGAAGAGGTCTTCTGAGAACATTCCCAGAAAATTCAAGGTGTGACTTAGAAACTGCCATGGAATCGCATGTTTTTGTCCGTCACTGGATATTGACTGTGAGTGTACACGCCACAGAAATGGGGGGTGGGGACAGGCAACTAATTACGTAAGCACCTCCAAAGATAGAAGGTTGGATATTGTTGTTCTATAGGATTGTTTTACCTGTCAATTCTTATAGATAATTAATTACTATTATGTATAATCACTTCCTTTATTGATTCAATTTTAAATGCCTTATCTTTCGAACCTATAAAGGTATCAAGCATCAATTGAAAGTTATTCCACGTGCTTTACATTGCAGATTCCATTTGTTAAGCAAGCCATCGCACTGTCTGCTGCACCAGTGAGGCTACTTACCAGTATATGGGAAATACCTAAATGGATGAAAGAACCTAGATTTTTTATGAACTTTATGGGATATTCCAAGCTTCAAGATAACTACTACCAACTGATGGCAGATTATATAATTAGGTAAAGTATCAATTAACAACATTCAGAAAACATTTGTATTATGTCAAAACTTAAGTAAGAAGTTAAGTCTGTAAAATATTATGGTACCTTTTGCATCATTTGTAATTTAGTTTACTATGGTTGTTATTAATGCAAGTGGTAGTAGCCATCAGCGGCCCTGGAAGGTTTGTTTAAAACTAACCTCTATAACAACCATTTCTAAACACTGAACAAGTCTTTAATACTTCTCGCATGACATGTATTTGGAAGTAAATCGACCTTTGCACTGTCAAGTGATGTTATGTTAAATTGCAATTAAACATTGCGCAAAGAAAGACCTGCTATGCATTTGGTATTCTAGTTCTATTTTTACGTATTACTTGCTTCATTTGAGAAACAAAAGTTGCTCACAGATGTATGTTGAGGCAAACATTGCCAATATAAGAGTGCTAAATGCCCTAAGACGAGGATATTTATTTCTAGGAAGCCGGCTTCAAATATTTTCCGTAGGGGAAAGAGCTGAAACATTTTCTTATGAATTACTTGCACCTAGTCCGCCCGGCCCAGCGATGGCTTCACCAGAGTTGTTATTTTTGTGTGTGTTCCTCTGATCTGCGGTCAGCGGGGAGCAAACAAGAAGCTAAATAATTAGTTTTATTCTATACAAACAAATATAAATTAGCACATTCTTCTGTATGTATTTAAACAAGTAGCATTGCTTTTTTTTGTGACGGCATTAACGACGTTGAAGAAATATGTGTAAACAACTTAAACAAAGATAATGCACATGATGTATTACTCGTTAATAATAATGATAATAATGATAGATAAACGAGTTCAGGTTTAAAGGGCGATAGACAAGAAGGCTGAGGGAGAGAAGCTACGTCGTAACCAATAGAGGTCGATGCCTCATAGTTTTTGTGATTTGCAATAGTTCTATTGCTCGTGTTGCACTAAACTTTCATTTTCCTTTGAAGTTCTGTTTTCCTCATATTTCCAACAAACAGCCATTCAATGTTTTAAACTTCGATGTGAAATTTCGGGTGAAATACACGATTTCATGTTCGCTGAATAAACCCAACTTGCAAATTTTACACATGTGTGGGTCTCCATGAAGAACTTAAAGGACGTGGTATATTAAAGTTATTTAAACGTAATTATTATTTATTTATGCCAACAAACTTACTGTTGGTGTTTTTAAACACACAAGCTGTGTGTGGGCAAAGTTTGAGAGGTAGAACTGGAACTTAAAAATTCAATGCCACAACTGGGATTTGAACCACAGGCCTTCCGCTTACCGGGCGGCTGCTCTACCACTGAGCTATTGTGACAAACTGCCAGAATGACACTAAATTCTCAAACCAGTTCGTATTTCTCCTGGTCACAATAGCTCAGTGGTAGAGCAGCCGCCCGGTAAGCGGAAGGTTTGTGGTTCAAATCCCAGTTGTGGCATTGAATTTTTAAGTTCCAGTTCTACTTCTCAAACTTTGCCCACACACGGCTTGTGTGTTTAAAAATAACCAACAGTAAGTTTGTTGGCATAAATAAATAATAATTACCATGTGAAGGTTATTTAATCCTGGGATATAAAGTACTTACAATAGTAAGTCACCATTGGGGTAATTGTCTCTGATGTGAGACTGCCTTTGTGGTTTACCAGGAGAAATACGAACTGGTTTGAGAATTTAATGCCATTCTGGCAGTTAGTCACAATAGCTCAGTGGTAGAGCAGCCGCCCGGTAAGCAGAAGGTCTGTGGTTCAAATCCCAGTTGTGGCATTGAATTTTTAAGTTCCAGTTCTACCTCTTATTTAAACGTTTTAAATTTAATTTCATTATAGAGTGATATGACGCCTCTAATGCGGAATATTTAGTTTCCATCCTCGCTGCGAGTTCGTTCTGGATTTATGACGATAATGTTGCGTTCTTTACATGGATATTTCTTATACAGAACAATTGTATACCATGGCTCCAGTCCAGGCGACGCCAGTGCAAATGCACTGTTGTGCTGGGAAGCGTTTACAGAAACATTGTTTTGTGTTTGATGTTAATTGAGTTACTCTACGTATCTTCCTTTAATTTGTTCTATAGGTTTCTGGATAGCTACCAAGAGGAAGGCCTTCAATTTTGGGGCCTAAGTGCACATAATGAGCCTTTCTCCAGCTTCTTCCTTTTTTGGGTACCAAGCACAATGGGATGGACTTCAAAAGAACAAGCTTGCTTCTTAAACAACTATCTAATACCGACTCTCACAGCCAAAGGTTATGGCAACTTGAAACTTTTCCTTCTTGACGACCAGCGAATTTGGATCAACACTCTTCTAAGTGAAGTAAGTTGCATTTTCTTCTCTTGTCTAAGTCTACACTCAATTAAGAGCACCGTGTTCTCATATGAGGTAGAGGTTATTATGGACATGAGATGTATTTCAGCACTATGGTGCACACTGCTTCTTAGTTTTTATGTTATGGTCTATAAAGACGAGAGTTGTTCTTCACGAAGTTCAGTTTCCTGAAGGTTTTATTCTGGTATACCCTGCACTGCATAATCTGACCTAAATGAAAAATTCTCGAACGGAGCGACAGGGAAGGTCAGACCGTCAATGAGCCTGCCAGACTTGCAGAGGTCCTAGCGGACGACAAAACAGCGGTTGATAGAGTTTTTAATTTTTTAGCGGAGTGCAATATCAATTTGAGGATTTAAAATTTTTAATTATCTGTTTCTGATTTTGGACATATCTTGTTTCATATCTGGCTATTGCCACTGCTTTTTACCTTTGAATATTTTTCTTGTTGTTAGTATTTTTATTTTTTGAGTGAAATTTATATCTGGCTATTGCCATGAGTCTGTTAAGGGCGCTGATGACCTAGAAGTTGAGCGCCCTTAAACCAAATCCAAATCCAAAAAGACCGTCAATGATATTTATCTGGACTATTTCATAACTAAAATATGAATTGAAGTACTATACTACAAAGATGTGTCCAGAAAATGTTAAATTCTATAAAAATATCCTAAAATATATTCATTTCAATTAATTTATTTCGACTTACTCGCCAATTGGAAAACGAAACCCAACAACTACATATTGTTATAACAGAAAAACAGTTTACACTCTCAAATAAATCTCACTTTATTTTTAAAATTAACAAATAACCTTTCTTCTGACAAAAATGCATTAGTTTTTATAAGAACAATTGTTAAAAACACAGTCGTAAAATTACAATAGAATAGTATTTTGATTGTTAATCGATTCTAATGTGTAATAAGCTATTTTAAGCGATTCACGAGATACAGCTGGCAACATTGACTAAACAAAAGAATGACCTAGTTGTAATTTGTACAAAACAAAAGAATGAACAGGTGATAGTAATCCGTATATGATACCTTAAGATCTCTATACACGATATGCTGAGTAACACGGTATCACCAGCTAGATGCGCAGTAGGCTTCCGTGCTAATGACGTCAGCTGGTGTAGAAGTCGCTAGCCGGCTAGCCGCTTGCTATGACTGAAATGACAGTGTTTATGTGGACTAGTGATAGTATAGCTCGCTGAATCGTTTTAGAACACTGAAATATTTAAATGTGATTCACCTACGTTCAGTAGCAGTATGTATTTCGGAATCAAAATGTAATCAAGTCATAAATGAGTTGTTTTTCTGTCAAGAGTCTAGATAGATTTTATAATCTCCCTTATGAACTACCATGAAGGACCTCTTGGATGCAATTGTTCCGAGAATTACGCACGGGATATTAACGTTACACCTCCTGTAGTTCCTTCATCAAGTGCCTCTTGGTGGTATATACCTAGGTACACAAAACACCCCTCGCGGGCCAGGTGTTAGGTGTTCCCTCCGTTGCCTAATTTACTCGTATTCTACTTGTTTTTTCTTAGCATAAGCGAACGTTACCCGTGAAGAATATCATGGTGCTCATTTAACCTCAGTTTAATTTTACATCCATTCATTCCAGATGGAACGTTACCCAGAAGCGCTGGAAAGAGTGAACGGTGTGGCCATACACTGGTACCTGGACACCCTTTGTTCACCTGAAGTTTTCGTGGACTTGAAGAAACGTTTTCCGGACTGGATTATAATATCTACCGAGGCATCCATTCGTGAGTACTTCTTCTTAAACCGATATACAATCTCATTTTACAGTTTTATTGATGTAATACTACAAGGGATATATTCTGATTTTTATAGCTGAAGTTACACTGTGGAATATTCCATAAGAGCACATGGCGTTCCGTCTCCTTAGAACTAAAATCTCAAAAGTACATCCTCCTGAAAACCACAGATTAAGTTGTAAGATCATGGGGACCTGATGTCTGAACAATAATGAGAAGTATTATTACACAGTCGATGCTACTGCAGCCGATTTCTGTAGTTTGAAATTCAAGTGCATTTCAGTGTGGAGGTCAAAATTCTACTTATTCATCTAGATTATTTTTTCAAACTGCACTTGAAATTTGGGATTGAATATGTTAAATATTGTTATTTCCTTTTTTGCGCCTTAGTTATCATTCTTTGGGTTCATCCTGCTTCAAGATTCTGAAGAACTGTCCGGAGCTATCAGCCCTACGTTGAGTATTCTGACGAAGACCTGCCTCCTTAAAATCTCCAGACTGTTTGCTGATGAACAAGCCTCTTGAGCGGAGTTGCCGTTACCGCCTTTAACATTGGGGTCTTTGCCCCTGTCGTCGGTATGGTCTATCTTTTGAGGCTTTTTGGTTTCCCAAGGCTGCTGAATACCTCCCTTGAATGGCTTTCACTCTCCTAAACAATACCCACCAGGTCAGGAGTACTAATTATCTGGGTGGCTGATTGCAATGTCTAAAAAACATCGGACGATGTGGTCTACAGTAATTAAATGGGTCATAGAGAAAGAATGTACAAGAATAGATCTTGTTCTCACTCACTGCAGGCCTACCACTTCGTGTCTTGTTGCCAACACTGCAGTCTCTTTCAATTTTGTATACGATCCTCAGATGGTCTGTAGGATCTCAACCATACTTCCTTCGGAACTGTCGCTGAACTATAATAGGAGACCATGATTCATGAAAATTTTAGTAATTCCTGAGTATCCTCGAAAAACAGCAGTTGCAACCTTCAGGTTGATTACAGGACATGATTGTCTGGCAAAACATTTAAACAGAATTGGGATATATTCTTCACCACTCTGTCCTCTATGTGATCTGCAAGAGGAAATGGATCGAGACCACCTTCAAATATGCCCAGCCACTTCTAGTGCCCCATCCATCAGTGAAAAATATTGGAGAGCAAGAGGATTAATGACTTCATTGTCAGAAATCCAGCATCAGCTAACAACAACATGATTCATGAAACCCAAAACACACTGCACCTTTTCCACACGCGCGCGAGCTCACACACACACACACACACACACACACAACACACACACACACATTTATTACAATGGACAACGTTAAGATATAATAAACCATAATCAGGGAAATATTTTGTGCTGACCTGTATGATATAAATACTAACTACTTTTTAAATGAATATATGCACCTATAAGTAGTGTTATATGGTGCATTATACACATGTTTAGTACATGGTTAAAATATAAGAGGTAGCTAAATCTATGAAGTGTATTGTGAAACATTAACAGATGTGGCTTGTTTCAGTGCCTTTGCCGTTTATGAAAGCAGTTCGGCTCGGGGATTGGAGGAATGCAGAGCACTACGTTACAGACATTGTTGAAGTGAGTGTGACACTATGATTTATGTATTTATTTATTTATTTAATTTTCCTAAACTGTAAAGCTGTCAAAATGACAAAGTATACTATTAATAAAATATACTTTTTTGTGTTTAAAATAAGCTATTCAGAATTAAGAAAATAAAAATAACAATATTGCCAAAGAGAAAAATACGAAACATATGTAAAGGTTGCATCATTAAAACGCCGGTTTTTAAGTGTTGAATAAAGTACTTTGTTTTTACTTTCTCTGCTTTCAAGTAGGGAAAGTATTGTATTCTACCCAAAAATTCGATGTCGAGATTTCACCGGAAATATATGTTTTGAGACCCCCTGAATAAAAAAAAAGCATTTTTAGAAAAAGGTCCGTGTGTGTCTGTGTGTCTATGGACAGCATAACTCAAAAACGAAAATTAGGTTAAAAAAAGTTGGTATTTAAGTTTAATGTTATTCAAGGATGCGACACGAAGATTTTGAAGAAAATAGCCCCACCCTAAACTACCCCTTACATGGAACATTTTTCGAAAATTTTGATTTTCTTGAAAATGGCTCTAACGATTTTGATTAAAATTCCATATGTTTGAGATATTTTTATGACAAATGAAATGTATATCTTGACTTTTCTGGCTATAGTCCCTGTAGTCGTATTTACTCTGGACGACTTTTGCATAACTGGTAAACCGTTAGAGATAGACCAAATCATACTGAACAAAAAATGTAGATCTTGCTGAAATGCATATGTCTGAATAAACTTTCTTGTAGGGTGAACCATTTTGGAGATTTGTGTGTGTTTCGGAAAACTTCAACCTTTCGTGAAATGGAACATCGTTGTTCGTTTTTTTATATGTTACGTGTACAAAGAGAACGGAATCTCAAAGCTTTAAAAGATTTGACTATCGTACAAAGCCTACTGTATTCTAATATTCCCCTTGCACATACAGGAAATAAGCAATAAGATAATTTGTACAAATGTTTATCTTAACACGAAGAAGATACAGGAATAAGAGTTTGTAAGAATGGTTAGTACAAGAGTAGAGAAAGTCATGGGAGTGCAACACATCAGATTTTTTTCATTTAAAGTCAAACTATTTATTTCTTACTTCAGCAGTTCTGCTTATCTAAGTTCAATCTAATTAACTGGAGGAAATTCACTAGTCAGATTTGATCTTAGATCAAGGTTAATACAACCAAAATTATAAGTTAAGTTTCACCTCATTAAACTCAGATTAACTTTTATGCAACCGGGGCTATGTGCATTGCAGAACTTGAACCACGAAGTGGCTGCCTGGATAGACTGGAACATGGCTTTGGATTTGAATGGTGGACCTAGTTACATCAGCAATTACTTGGATGCTCCTGTCATAGTCAATGCTTCAGCTGACGAATTCTACAAGCAACCAATGTTCTACGCAATGGCACATTTCTCCAAGTTTGTAATACCTGGCAGTGTCAGAGTAAACCTGAACTTGGGCAGTCAGGCACACCTACAAGGTGTTGCTTTCCATACGCCAGACAACACAATTACCACTGTATTAGCCAATGGGTAAGTTTGTTGTACAACATATAAAGCTTAAAATTGCTGCTAAAGCGGATGGTACAAAGCAACAGTAATCTATGGCACTGTATGTTTTACCATGTGTTAGTGTTTAGACTGGATAGCGTGGACTATTGTCTTGGACTCAAAGGAACTTTCATGTCTGATAGCATGTTTTCTTTCAGGAATGATAAACCACTGCAGATACAGCTTTATATAAAGAAAGTTGGCTGGATGGACATCACATTGTCTGCTCGTTCCATCAGCACCGTGATCTGCAATAGCAATACGAAGGAACAAGGATAACTCCTGAGGATTATACCTTCTAAGGTGTTCTTAACGTTGATTCCTTGTCTGCATATCCAATCCCTCACAAAGAATTCCATTACTCGTCCATTAGCACAGTTGTGGACCTATTGAACTTCATTCCCATTAGAACTGTACACTGTGTGGTAACAGTTGATTCACTTGATAAAGAATATGCTATTTAGACATGTTGTTTGAGATTAAAGATTTAGCTGTAACTTAAAAAGAAATAATAGGTTTCTAAATATACTTCCAGGGGTTTCAAAGATCGGAACAAATGAAATAAAGAGATGGAATCTTGCTACGTTTTCAAAAACATTTAGCTACTCATACATTTTGACGAAAATCAGTTGGTATCATCAATAAGTACGCCTGGAATGTATGTGTATCAATGTTTCTAAAATATTTTAATTGTTTATTTGTATAGCCCCTTCAACTTCTTTGGTCACATTGGGGCTCTGACCTCAGAAATAACTTTTTTTTTAATATTGTGACATGGCTTCTCCATGTCATTAAGACTCTTTGATTTTCAAGGAGGTTGCCATAGAGACAGTTTGAGTTGTTGAAGGTGAAGAGACAGAAACTAGTATGGTGTCAGTTTTGGAAAGATGAAGAGAGAGAAACGAGTAGTATGGCTGTACTTGAAGCTTGAGAAAATAAAAAAGATTTGGTAAATTTGTTACATTTAAATTTGTTACATTTGGTGTCAGGAAGTGGGATGGAGGGATATTCGGAAACCAGGATGATGGCAATGATGAAAGAATTATTTGCCAAAATGGAAACGAGAAACGACAACCTCGCTGCCGAGCTGAAAGAGATGAAGACGGAGCTATCGGCGAAAATTGACGGGCAACTGGCTGGCGTGACGGAAGGCGTGGAAGAACTCGGCGAAAAGGTGGAAGACCTCTGCCAGCACGTGGACGTCGTGGAGGACGACGGGGAACGTCTTGGCGCCCTGGTAGTAGGAGTTGACGAGAGCGTCAAAGTACTGGATGCCAGGGGCAGACGGAATAGCGCGGAGCCGGGGAGGGAGCACCTAGTGGCCGAGGCGACAGTTGCGCCCGTTTCGGACGATCAGCAGGGAAGCGCACAAGCAAACGAGCAACACGCGAGAACCGACTTGGCGTGTGACATGGGGGGACCGTCGGGGCCATCCAATCACCTGACGCATAGTGCCGTGAACGGAAGAATGGTGGACATCATCGTGGACGGCAGGATACAGGAGAGGCCGTGCCGAGCACGAGTGAACACGAGTGCAGCGGTGGACGCGACTCGCGCGGATGTGGTGGGGTTTGTTGCCGGACCCATCGGAAGCAAGGTGGCTGCGAAGGTGCGCCAGAGAGGTCGGCGGACATGGTACCCAGTGAGCCGTTTCAAAGTGCGCAGGATGGCCCGTCAACACACCAGGAAGAAGGGCAACTGGACGAGGGACCGTCAAGACCGGCGGTACTGTTGCAGAATTTCGAAGCAGGATGGCATACATCGTCCTACCTGGACCAAGGGACACTATCCAACAGCGATACCTAGGATCGTGCCCCCTGGAGAGCGAGGTCCTACTGGCCCTCAAGGTTTACAAGGATTCCCTGGCCCTCAGGGTCTGGTAGGCTTGCCTGGAATGAAGGGTGAACGTGGATTCCCAGGAATGAAAGGTGAACAGGGCAATCCAGGACCTCCAGGACAAGCTGGTGCACCAGGACCTGAAGGACCTAAGGGTGACTCAGGCTCTCAAGGACAACATGGAGCTCCAGGACAACCTGGTCCACAGGGCCCTCCAGGAGACAGAGGACTTCCAGGATTACCCGGCCCAACAGGACCTGCTGGCCTCAGAGGTCAGAGAGGTGCACAAGGTGAGACAGGTCCACCAGGGAAGCCAGGCAGTGAAGGACCTCCAGGACCACAAGGTATTGCAGGACCTCTAGGACCACCGGGACCAATTGGAGAACAGGGACCAGAGGGAGCACCAGGTAAAGCAGGAACACCTGGTATTGCAGGAAGACCGGGAGATAAGGGACCTGTAGGACCTTCAGGACCTCCGGGAACTCCAGGGGCACCAGGTCTTCCAGGGCCACCTGGTCCAAATGGACCTCCAGGACCAGCAGGAGAACGGGGTCTTCGAGGAGAAACTGGACCACAGGGTGTAGAAGGGCCACAGGGAGCTAGAGGAAAGCCAGGACCTCCAGGGCCAGAGGGAGGTAAGGGTGATAGAGGAGAAGAAGGTCCAAAGGGTGCAAAAGGACACCGTGGTCTCATTGGTCTACAAGGGTTACCTGGACCTCAGGGACCTCCAGGAGACAAAGGCATGACTGGACCTCCAGGATTGTCGGGAAAAGATGGTGAACCTGGAACTAAAGGTATGCCTGGAAGAGATGGAAACCCAGGACCTCAAGGTATACCAGGACCACCAGGCCCTCGTGGACCACCAGGAGAAGAGGTTCGATGGGTTAATCCACCGGGGCGCAAGGGAGATGCCGCAGTGATAGTGCTGGTCGGGACGACCAGCTCTGAGGAGGGAGCAGTGTGACATGGCTTCTCCATGTCATTAAGACTCTTTGATTTTCAAGGAGGTTGCCATAGAGACAGTTTGAGTTGTTGAAGGTGAAGAGACAGAAACTAGTATGGTGTCAGTTTTGGAAAGATGAAGAGAGAGAAACGAGTAGTATGGCTGTACTTGAAGCTTGAGAAAATAAAAAAGATTTGGTAAATTTGTTACATTTAAATTTGTTACAATATTAACGCCCTCCAACATAGCGTCATTTCGTACGATGATGAATGAAATTATTGAAAATGATTTTCAAATGAGCCCGAGGTCCATAGACCTTAAAGTTACCCGAAATTCGTCCTCTCGGATTCGTCTTATCCAGATAACTCACTCTAACCGAGATTCGAACTCGGGACCTCTTGGATGAGAGGTAGACTTATTGTTACTATCTCTACTACGTGTAAGTAAATACAGGAAGTATTGTATTCCATCCAAAAATTCGATGTCGAGATTTCACTGGAAATATATATATTTTTTTTTTGAGTCCCCCTGAATTTAAAAAAAAAAAAAGAGTGAGAGAGATAGAAGTCGATTATAAAACAAAGTTGGTATTTACATGGAAGATTTTTCTAAATTTCGATTTTCTCAAAAATGGCTAACGATTTTCATTAAAACGCCATATGCTCGAAATATTTTATGGCAAATCAAATGTATACTTTGAATTTTCTGGCTATAGGCTGTGTAGTTCTTTATACTCTTGATGTCTTTTCCATAGTTGGTAAACCCACTTGTGCTCCGAGAAGATCAGCAGTAATCCTGTTCAGAATGACTACTGGCCACGACTGCCGGGCACATCATCTCCATAGAATAAACAACTTACAATCTCCACTTTGCTCCCTGTGTGACTCCAACGAAATCATGCACAGCATACATCGTAGGTCCTACCCTGCTGTTTCCTCTGAAGATGACATCATTTCAAAATACTGGAAGATCAGACTGTTAATGACTTTATCGCCATACTCAGTGCATTAGATACCTACTTATAACTGCTAAACCGTAAGAGAATGTCCAAATCTTACTGCACAAAAATGTAGATCTTGCTAAACCACACAATTGATGTCTGTATAAATTTGTTTGTGGAGTGAACCATTTCGGAGATATTCCTTGTTATTTGTGTAAGTTTTGGTGAACTTATACTTTTGTCATTCATTATTATGTGTTATTTATTTTTATATGTTAACTGTGCAAAGAGAACGGAATTTGAAAGCTTTAAAAGATTTGGCTATCGCTCAAAGCCTACTGTACTCCCATATTTTCCTTGTACCTACCAGAAGATAGGAGTTTGTATGACTGTTTAGTACAAGAGTATAGAAAGCCATGTGAGTGCAACACATCAGATTTTTAACATTAAATACGCTCGCGTTCACTCCCACATTCATACTTCTAGACTTCGTATGTAGGGGATGGGGAATAATTATTCTGGTGAAAAAAAGAAGTACCAATAATTCCATCCCAGAATCTATCCTCTGTGTTAAGAAGCCAGAACGCTAACCACTTGACCGTAGAGGCAGTCTCTTTAAAGTTTTGTTGCACATACATTTCATCCTAACTCATCTAAATAACCCACTAGTTCGTGGCTTTCATAGGATTTCTGCAACAATCAGGAACGAATTTCCTTCTGTCACTTCGTTTGTATGAAAAAACATTGCTTTAAAGCTCTACACAGGATGTCAGTATTTAAAGAAACTGCCTGATAGTCCACTTCCACACTAGCCGGTTGTTAGGTGATGGGAAAGATGGATTCATGAAGTGATATGCTATTGTAAATGTCTTATGGAAGGGCTACAATAACTCCTTGTAAATTAATTTAAAGACGTATTGTGATATTATTATGTATTTGTAGTTTTCAGCTTAGTTTTCTTACAGTAGCTTTTCTTTTGTTAATTACTCTTGTTTAAAATATACATCAACTCAGAAAAATTGTGATATAATTTATTACTATGTAATAATAAGTGCTTAAAATAAAATAGATTTATAAGAAGTTCTTCGTGTCTATCTAGAGGTGATAGATAAAGTGTTAGGGGTTTGAGGGCGCAGTCCCGTTTTGGTAGATCCTAACATGATGTATAAAAAGTGCAATAACAAATTTGTCTATCATTAAAGCTGAAGGAGATGATTGAATATTATTGAAAATATTATTTGAATAGTGTAGCAATGGAATAGGACTGAACAGGTGAATGTTTTGTTAACTAATCGACTTCCGCTACCACACACGCGTTCACACCTACGACGAGTGAAAGTCCAAAGTAGGCCAGCGCTCGAAAACTGGTTTCTCCAAGTGTCTGTGTTTTTTATAACTAGGCCTCGGACGCGATTGCTCTTTCGTTGCACTTTGGAAAATGGTTACGTGTGCATAGGGTTTCGCTGCTACCTCCCTCTCACCAAGCACTGCCTGTCATTCACCCTAAGCCCACCCTCGCTTGTCGGTATACTAGAAGTGCATCTATCCTAAATACATTTCCGAAGTCTAGTTATCGCTTACTCAAGTAACGCGGGAGGGGTGGTTTTCTTTCCGAGCAGTCACCAAGAGACTTGAGCAGGTAGTGTTTACTATCAATTCCTGACCTTCCGCTCTATACAGACACTTAAGTTTCGCGATTGCTAAGCGTTTCTTCAAGATTTATTTCAATAGACGCGCTGGTATCCAATCATTTAATATAATTTTGTGGGCTAAAATACTCATTTTAGCAAATAACTCAAGTTTTGAAGCTTTACCTCTCTATGCTAATTGCAGAAATAAACAAACGAGTGGACAATCAAACATTCGACCAATTTTGTTAATTATTTGTGGAACCAAGCACTATGGAGGAAATGGTAGAGGTACTTATATTTCATCTTAACACCCAGAAGTCGGCGTAGAGTCTGCGCACTCGAACTCCTGACACCGTGTATACCTTTGGAAAGCTGGATTTTGAATAACATTACAGAAAGTGAAGAACCGAGTGAGACGGTAACGCATGAGGCTCACATTGGGAAGGTCCGGAGTTGATTTCCGGTGACTGTCCACTCTGACATTGCGCTTTTACTAATTTCTTCGTGTTGACAGGAAGGTTCCTCTTGCACCACGACCTTCCTCTTCATCGTTTCCTTCTTGATCATCTGTGTTAGTGTTGAAGGACCAGGCGACGGTGTTGGGTTTGTTGTGGCTAGGTTATGGAGGTGCACTTTGTGAAGGCTGACGGACCCGCAGCTTCGCCATTAAGTACAGGCAAATGATCCCTCGATCCCTCATTCCACCTGGTCTTGGTGCAAAGCCACAAGTTGCTCCTAGCGATAAGCCTATTGTCAGGCAGTTACATATAAACAAACCTTTAGGCTGGTCAGAGAAGTACTAGCAGCATATCACCCTGAACCACTTCAACTGGCCATAACTTCTGAACAATAATAGGACACATGCACAACGTTGGGAGAATGTAATACAGAATTGGGAGATTACATTATTTACTGTTTCTCAGAGTAGATGTTGGAAGTGTTCTCTACCGGCATCCATAGATACCTGCATTCGTTTCATAATATTCTGTGACATTCTGCGAAGAGTTGCTTATTTCGTTATTAATAGATTAATGGAGCTTACCAGTTATCCGAGATCTACTCTTATACACACTATTTGGTCGCAATCCTGATTTCTTCACAACTCCTTGACATGTGCCAAATGAATACCCTGTCTTCTGGCTCAATCAACTTCTTTGTAGAGTTCACTAAGAATCTTCGAACATTATCAACACTCTGTCCTCAGTGATGATCTATGCTTTCCACTCTCATTGACCAGTACACAGTCGCCTCCAGCTTTCTTACTATCAATAAGATCGTTACATTGTTGGAACATTGTGCACATTGGATTATCTTCAAAATTCTCGTTGTGTTGTTATTAATCGACTTGTCTTCTACTACGTTTTGACAATAAAAATACGCTTTCGAAATAAATACTGCAAGTTTCTGTTACGATGCAAACTAGAGGCACCAATATGAACAGTTCTCGTAATTGCCATTGAAATCAAATAAATTGGCAACAATGGGCGGTGGTACTGATTCTCCTAGAGCCACTGAGATCATTAAAACAAATTTCACACTTCTATGTACTTTCAGAGGGAAATTCAGGCCCATCAAATTAGTTCAAGTTATATATGGATTACACTGTACAGTGTGAAAGGTGCAGTTTACAAGAACGTTTTATTCACTATATGTGATACCCTATTTTCCCAACAGCATGCCTGCCGTAAGGGGTCCCCGGAGGGCGCCTGTGGCAGAGTTGAACAACGTCGTCCTGGAATCATTAGGAACCCTGTATTCACTTGTCTTCCGAATGTGGTCCCTCTTCGGGTCTCTTCCTCATTCCTCCCTCTCAGGGGAAGCACAAAGAGCATTTGTGTCAGTGATGATTTTCATTCCTTCTTGTATTTGGAAAGATGTGTGATTTTCTACATGAAATTATTTCAACTTTCATTTCATATGTTATTGTTAGCTGCTTTCTCCTAATTTTCAATAGTGTTTTTTTTTTTCCTATACTTAAACTTGAGAGGGGACTAGAAAAGTTGAGAGCTACTGAGAATCAAGAGAGACAATACCGATGACGATCTTACTAAACGTTCAGCAATTCATGCAAAGGATCACTGCATGTTTACTCAGCGAAGGGCTTTATCTTGGTTTGATTATCGTACTGATGCGCAGATTGTGAAACAAATGTGAACGGGAGTGCTTAAGCCTAATCTTTAAAACTCGAGGTGCAGCATGTCTATATAGGAACAACAGAACATTTTTTGATAGTCGGTTTTCAACAATCCCAGGTATAGATAAAAACAGTAACTTCTAGCAGTGTTCATTAACACGGAGGTGCATTCTGAACATTAAAGTTGAGGGCACTGTATTGACTTAAGGGCTGTACATATTGTGAGTATGCTCCCATTTCTTCCATGTATTCCCTTCATACTCTTTTGGAAAGGATACGTCTGTTTGTAAAACGTTGACTGCAACACCTCGTTCTCTGGGAGACGAATTCGTATGCCCTTGACGAACATCCTGTAACACAGATTTTAATACATACAGGTGGATGGTACTTGATACGCCATATATTATACAAGATGAGTGTAACAAACAATTGTATTCCAATTTTATTTGCTAAGACAGGATTAGGAGGGGAAAAAACCTCCGTTATAGATTTGGAACGTACTAGCGTGTTAAAGGCTTAAAATGAAGAGGTGATTGCTGCATAAACGAAAACGCATACGTTTTCAGAATAAATTTCGTCTACCATTTAATTTTTTTTGCAAGTCTAGAAGTTTAGCCAGAAATTAAAAAGGTTACGTTAAACCTTGTTTTTCAGACGAAGGTCGCCAGCACGCCGCAGTTGAGATCTACTTAGCCCGGTAACTAATTTTATACAACATATCTGGAGTTATAAATAATTTTAAGTATAGTTTCTAATAGAGATGTGTGTGTGTGTGTGTGTGTGTGTGTGTGTGTGTGTGTGTGTGTGTGTGTGTGTGTGTGTGTGTGTGTGTGTGTGTGTGTGTGTGTGTGATGTTGAAAATAAGATAACTGCCAATTTTTGATATAGACAATATTCCCCATGTTAAATTGGAACGTCTTAAAAACTCGCTTGTTAGCTGTAAACATGCAACAATTACCGAGCGAAGAATCTCGCTATTTCTACAAGGTGAAATGCCTTTTGTTCGATTGTTTTCAGTTTTTAGACATCAAGAAGTAGGGTAGAAGGCGAAATTTTAGTAAGACGGAAAATCCCGTGTCACATGATGAAAAAAGTCATGTGACATAGTCCTTAGGCATGAAGGATAAACAAGATGACGTCTACAAAATTCGCGGGAGTTTCGGTTGGCCAATAGAAAGAGATTGTTTAGGCCAGCCACAAAGCGGAGAATTTGCATATTATTCAATGGCGGACACATGGCGCAGAGGCTTGCGATTTGGAACTTATTCTCGACTCGTCAGAGGGTGGAGTTCGAGCCTCCATTAGTAGGTCGAGCTTTCTCCTGTTCCCGCTGCAGAGGAGCCTATGAGCCACCCTCCATTGGATTGGGATGGTCGCCGCCGAGTATCTACCAGACAGTGGTGGTCAAGCCTATAGCTGTTACGGAACTCTGCATATCTGTCGTTTGCGTTAGTCGGATCTGCAGCCCATACATCTGCTGCGGTTCCAGCATCTCATCCGTTCCTCCCGGGGGTATATGAACATAAGATCCTTGCGGGTCGAGGTGCCAGGTGTGCCCCTCTGTTACTTAGTCTTTCCTATCCTTCGCACCGGCAACTGTATCCTACAATAAGAAATCATTCTACCAATTATCCAAGAGGCAGTATTAAGAAGAGCCTCTTCCATATGGACCCACATTAATACACACCAGAATCCTGCAATATCCAATATTGGCAAAAGCCAGTCGAAACACCTCAATCATACGAAAATCAAAATGTTATAGAACAACCAGGGCTCGCCAACTCTGCGCGCCCACCCACCCTGGCCTAGGTCGCAATAAACTACGGCAGAGGATGCCGCACAGCAAACCCCCGGAAAGTGTACTAAGTGTAAAATAATGTACTACTTTGCAAAGTGATGAGGTGTGTTGGCCTCGGTTGTCCAGCGCTGTGATCACTTGTTATCTTGTTTACTACAACATCGAAGTACTAGTAACTTGACGTATAGTCATTACTGCAAATGAATGATCTCTCGCGTCTGGCGATACATGAGAAGTTGCTGTCCTGAAGATATAATTGCATTTGAACAGAGTGCACTACCTGGCAAAGCCATGAGGCGTGTGGGAAAGAATGTGAAACTGCCAAGTTGTTTACCTGAGCTTATCGCACACACACGGTGATACAGTGTATGTACACTCTGTTCAGATGCAATCATTTCTTCAGGACAACAACGTCTCATGTATTGACAGGTGCGAGCGATCATTTATTTGCATTGCACACTGACTGTACGCTAAGTTACTAATGTTTCGCTGTTATAGTAAGCAAGATAAGAAGCACTCGACAACCAAGCTCAGTACGCCTCGTTGCTTTGCCAAGTAGTACAGTCCGGTGCACGGAAATTTTCCTATCCTGTTAGTGTCTCTTGGTGTGTAACTTTATTTAATGTTGGTATAACCTATTCACCAATCATTTTCCACACCAGTTCTGGCTGTGCCAATCTCTAATTGGTTTGTATCAAAGTCCAATAACACAAGCAGTGACCGATGAACAAGGGCGTGCCCGAGGTGCGTAATGCAAGGGGAGGGGTAAGGAGGAATTTAACCAGAGTGGAACGATTGTCACCATCATCTCCTGGCTGTGTCCGTCGATCATTGGTTTGATGTCATAACTCTGGGATTCGGTTTCGGGAACCAGCCAGAAGGACAAGGGGTGTGTCACACGAAACAGCTTTGTTATTGTCCTCTATACTGTGCACGCCATTTGAAGTGAGCAAACGATATGGATAACAAGCCTAGAGTAATTACGCTTCTTGAATAAGGATATAACGCTGCAAGGGCTCAGGAATTATATGGAGTAAACGCCTCAAACTGGTGGAAGAAATACCAAGAACGGCGATATTGGACACATGGATTAATTACTAGAACATTATCGTCTTGTTTTTTCCCCTAATGTTTGTCTACGTGACGAAAACATATTTTGTGTGGATAGAGCTTAAGTTACAGCTTTAAATGTTTTTGTAATGGAATGACATAATGCGTAATAAATATGCGCAGTGTGGGGTTCAAGTTAATACACATATAATAAAACAAATAAATCTGTCTCATCCCCTATTCCCTTCCCAAGATAACTACACAAACTTGAGGAGGTTCATTATTCGAAAAGGATTGGCAATTCTCAATAACCGCTGATAAAATAATCAAAGTCCGATGAGACACATTCTGAATTATACGTTTCAATGTATCTTAAACTGTCTGGGCTAGTGGTTCACCTACACCAGGGGAAGACAGGTATCGCTGCTGTGACGTCAGTTCACTCAGCTCATATGCTCCCGTCCAAGGTCAGTTGAACGTGTGACGTCACAGCGGGAAAGAGGAAATCAGTGCCGGACATCGCAATTTTAATGCTGACTGTTTCAATTACGGAATAGTCACAGATTATAAATAATTACATATATAGTGTCAATTCTAGTTTATGTGAACAGTCATGTTATAACGCAAATAGAACAGGAATTATAACTATTTTGCTTGAGCTAGACGAGAGTTATACAGAACAATTAGGTGAACATTTTCCGACATTTGCCGTTTCGCTTTTCTTTAACTATATAGCGTTTCACTCTTAGAAGACAGTATGGAGTTAAATGGGACATCTCTGTCTCTATCTAGCGCATACAAGTTGCCATTAGCCGCGTCCTTTTCTACCCTCGCTCTGTTGCCACATTCCTAATAGCATGGTATAAATATTCATTTGTTATAAATTTCAGGTTTCAACACATTATCCTATGCAGAATTTTTTTCTCTATCAGGTTATATCCTTTTCAGAGTCATTATACATTTCTATAGGCCCAAATTTCTTCAAAAAACGTTTTTTTCAATAGAAGTCCGATATTTGCTGTTTCTACACTCATCACGCACTAACTAACAAACTAACTGCTAGAATGCATCTATATTTTTTTCTTATGTAGAGTAAACTATAGTGCTACTACCTGCCTACTTTGAATTCTCTATGTTTACCCAGTTAAGGGTTATAATTTTTTAAATTAAATGTTTTCGGGAAATTTTATATCTGTGCACTGCAAAAGTTACGCAGTGTGAAACTTTTTTGTTATTGAGTTTACATCAGGGAACCAGCGAGAACAAATGTTGAGGAAGGTTGGAGAAAGTTTTTAAAATAAACCAAAAGGCAGTAACCTCTTTCTTTTATCCAATAAGGCAAACAAAAGGCATTCATCTATTCAGCGTCAGGCCTGACACAGAAGATAGTATAAGGAGCAGCACTAACATTAGTTCGAAAGAAGCCGTGTGCGTAACTGTGAGCTGTTATTGCGTTATTTGTTTAATAGTTTTGTAAATATTTGTAGTTATGGAGGGGGAAGCTAGGAAGAGACGATATGTTGGTAAATTAAGAAGTAAGGAACGCCGAATAATTATGAATGTGTTAGATTATTTTTGAAGCAAAATGCGTGTAAGTAACGCAGTAAAAGAAACAGCTAAGGCTATCGGGTGTTCAGAAGCAGTAGTGTGTATGATTAAAAAGGAACTAATGAAAGGACCTCTAAGAACGCCATCGAAAAAGAAAGCAAAAAGGGCGGGACTACACAAAACGCTAGGTTAACGCAATATGATTGAATAGTGCAAGGTGGAGTGCGGCGAATTGTTCATTCTTTACTGTTTGCAAATATTCCACCCACGCTGAATATAATTTTGTCACAGTTCAACAGTGATGAGACCCTACCAAATTTCTCAAGGACCACTCTGATTTGGGGTTCGAATATGAAAGAAGGGGTAACAAGTGCATATTAATAGAAAGAGACGATATCGATATCATCAGATGGTGACAAATATCTAAAAGACGTAAAAGGTTTAGGGACCAGGGGAAATCAATTGTTTATACAGACGAGTCATTTGTAAATTTAGGTCATACAGTAACAAAGGCGTGGAGGGATACCAAAGTTAAAAGTGCCCGTCTCGTCAAGCAGCAATTGAAGGACTAAGTACAGGACTCCGGCCACCTCGAGTCGCGCGCGGAGAGAGATTCGCAACTAGTACATGTTGCAACACTGCGCTCCATTTAACGTGTACTGTCTTTTAAGGGTGAGACGCGCTTTAGTTTGTCAATGTTAGGGCGTAATGTACGGCACATTTGTAACCGAAGACTGCATGTTAGATTGTGATCTGAGAATATGCTTCGGGATTTTGACTTAGAAGGGTTCATAACAGAAAAGAATTGTTCGCACACATACGTGGAACCAAACATACATAATACCCGTGCAACAAGGGCACACAACCTCAGAAATCTGTTTTGAGGAACATTCTTATAAAAATCAGTCAAGTCTTCCTTGTGTTTATATTTGTCCTTTAGCAAATTGTCGCACTGTAAATTTATCAGTTCAATTTGATACCTGCTAGAAACATTGTTAACATCCACTGAATGCCGGGTCGCAAAGATCTGAAACGTAGTTGACAATGTTTCTACATCTTGAAGCCTGGTGTCAAACTAGTGTGAAACACGGGAAACTGAACACATGCGCCGCTGATCTAGGCAGCCTAGCAATACTCTGCTCTCGCCTGACGTCACACGAACGTACAAGCTGGCTCTTCGTTTAAATACGTCACATGGCCCGAAGTTGTCTTCCCCTGACCTACACCATCGCAACACAGAGGGCAGGCGCACGCCTTCCTGTCGCTGACAAGAGTTTCAACTGGGGGCGTGGTGCCATTCACTACCAACCTAAACAGCTGTTGCTCATATCGGAAAGTTTCCGTGCACCGGACTGTACATACACTGTCTCACCGTGTGTGTGCGATAAGCTCATGTAAATAGCTCCGCAGTTTCACATTCATTCCAATATGCCTTATGGGTCTGTCACCTAGAGCATAATGTAAATAGTGCAGTGGGTTTATGTGTGTGACGGACAGAGTATGCCCAAGTGTGTGTGTGTGTGTGTGTGTGTAATAATAAAATAAGAAACTCGGTGTCATAGTTCATGAAGACATTAATCTCTAATAAAACGTTCTCAGTGACCTACAGGTGGCCGCTGTATGTTTTATATAAACCAAAAAGACTACACATAAAAATAAAGCAATGAAAATGGTGGCCTGTGAGCCGAGGCGCATATACACACAGAGGGCAACTGTACTCATATGCCCATACCTGCCATAGACGCTATCGCCCGAGTCATCCAACGGGTGAGTGAGCGGGTGAAGTGAGTGAGTTGAGTGAGTGAGATGAGTGAGACGAGTGAGGTGAATGAGATGACAGGTGACTGAGGTGATTGAGGGAGGTTCAAGGGTCCTTCCACAGCTAAAACATTTGGTTCTCCGTTCGGTAACAACTGAGATTTATATCTATATAGCGTTTCACTCTTAGAAGACAGTATGGAGTTAAATGGGACATCTCTGTCTCTATCTAGCGCATACAAGTTGCCATTAGCCGCGTCCTTTTCTACCCTCGCTCTGTTGCCAGATTCCTAATAGCATGGTATAAATATTCATTTGTTATAAATTTGAGGTTTGAACACATTATCCTATGCAGAATTTTTTTCTCTATCAGGTTATATCCTTTTCAGAGTCATTATACATTTCTATAGGTCCGAATTTCTTCAGAAAACGTTTTTTTCAATAGAAGTCCGATATTTGCTGTTTCTACACTCATCACGCACTAACTAACAAACTAACTGCTAGAATGCATCTATATTTTTTTCTTAGGTAGAGTAAACTATAGTGCTACTACCTGCCTACTTTGAATTCTCTATGTTTACCCAGTTAAGTGTTATAATTTTTTAAATTAAATGTTTTCGGAAAATTTTATATATGTGCACTGCAAAAGTTACGCAGTGTGAAACTTTTTTGTTATTGAGTTTACATCAGGGAACCAGCGAGAACAAATGTTGAGGAAGGTTGGAGAAAGTTTTTAAAATAAACAAAAAGGCAGTAACCTCTTTCTTTTATCCAGTAGGGCAAACAAAAGGCATTCATCTATTCAGCGTCAGGCCTGACACAGAAGATAGTATAAGGAGCAGCACTAACATTAGTTCGAAAGAAGCCGTGTGTGTAACTGTGAGCTGTTATTGCGTTATTTGTTTAATATTTTTGTAAATATTTGTAGTTATGGAGGGTGAAGCTAGGAAGGGACGATATGTTGGTAAATTAAGAAGTAAGGAACGCCAAATAATTATGAAAGTGTTAGATTATTTTTTAAGTAAAATGCGTGTAAGTAAGGCAGTAAAAGAAACAGCTAAGGCTATCGGGTGTTCAGAAGCAGTAGTGTGTATGATTAAAAAGGAACTAATGAAAGGACCTCTAAGAACGCCATCGAAAAAGAAAGCAAAAAGGGCGGGACTACACAAAACGCTAGGTTAACGCAATATGATTGAATAGTGCAAGGTGGAGTGCGGCGAATTGTTCATTCTTTACTGTTTGCAAATATTCCACCCACGCTGAATATAATTTTGTCACGTTTCAACAGTGATTATACCCTACCAAATTTCTCAAGGGCCACTCTGATTTGGGGTTCGAATATGAAAGAAAGGGTAACAAGTGCATATTAATAGAAAGAGACGATATCGATATCATCAGATGGCGACATAAATATCTAAAAGACGTAAAAGGTTTAGGGACCAGGGAAAATCAATTGTTTATACAGACGAGTCATTTGTAAATTTAGGTCATACAGTAACAAAGGCGTGGAGGGATACCGAGGTTAAAAGTGCCCGTCTCGTCAAGCAGCAATTGAAGGACTAAGTACAGGACTCAGGCCACCTCGAGTCGCTCGCGGAGAGAGATTCGCAACTAGTACATGTTGCAACACTGCGCTCCATTTAACGTGTACTGTCTTTTAAGGGTGAGACGCGCTATAGTTAAGAAATCTAAGGCAATGGATACACTTCAGGCGAAACACTGATGCATTCTAGCCGTCCATTGAATAAGATGTAAAAGCAAACAGATTAGTGACATATTTTGGACGCCTTTATACACCCTAATTTTCTATGCTTCTAAAGCAGTTGAATTGTCGATATTTGTGGTTTAAATTAGATTAAAAAATGACACGAGAGTTGTAGTTACCTGACCACCTTCATCACCGTCTTCTTTGCTTTTACTGCAGAAGAATGTGGCCCAAAATCGTACAGTAAAGTAATAAATAATTTCCACAAAACTCAGAAGACTTGCACCTACGAAGAGTCCTGCTGCTCCACCCATGGATACTGAAAGTGAAATAAAGTGACGTTTGAAAAAAAAAATTAATGTTTTACATTCACATGACTTTCTCCCTCCACACTTCAAGATTTTCTAAAAAAGCTTATTCTGTCAACTTTACATTAATCGAGATGAAAATATTTACAAATGATTGTATTACATACCTGTATACATTCTTACACATGTAAAGTAAAAAGGGGGAACCAATAGGACTAATCGATAGTCAAACCGTTTAAGAGCTCATTGTTTTGTCATGGTTTTAACATTCTATTCTCTTTCCATAAACAGGAGCGGGGAAAGGAAAGAAAATGACTTGCCACATAAGAAAAACTGAATTCACCGTCTTACCAGTTTACAAGTTTGAATCGTTGGGTACGCATATTGCAACACACTTACCAACTAGATCTAGTTTTCCACGAACTATGGTCCTTATGAAACGCTCGGATGGTAAATGATCCAGGGCTATAATAGCCTCTCCAAATGCATCCCTGTTGCCGTTTTCATCCAGTAGTATTTCAGCTCTGAAATCGAAAATTTGTTATTTATCTTTCTCTTCATGTTTGATTTGTCTGCTCACAAACACAGCCAAAGAGACACAGACACACACATACACATGAATGTTCTGTTCTAAAATATTATTTTTTGGAAGGGTTTCAGTGAAACTTAAAGAATATATCAGGTAGCCCAACTCATCCTACTTTGACATAAGTAGATATTGCTTCTACGTTAGAGCAGTTGCAGAACGCAACGGGAAAATTCCTAAGAAGCAGCGCCAGTGGCGTAAGCGAACTTCGTTCTGCTTATAAGAGAAGACGAACGATGAGAGGCAGTTCCCAGGCTTGAACTAGCACGTGTAGTCCGTCATAATAGACAAGAACAAGAACCGAAAAGGTCTAAGAATATTTTCCACTTTACTTTTCAAGGGAATAAACTCACTCCTGTATATGCTCCTATTCTCTAGCATTACGGATTACAGATTCTAAATTGTTTTTAAGTTATACATGCTTTCAAATTAATTTATTTGGTTGTTTAACGACGCTGTCATTTGCCAGGATCACATTAGCGTTCGCCGGTGTGCTGGAATTTTGTCCCACAGGAGTTCTTTTACATGCCAGTAAATCTACTGACATGGAGCTGTCGTTTTTAAGCACACCTTTAAAGCATCGGTCTGGGTCGGATTTGAACCCGCGACTTTCGGATCACTAGGTCAGCATCCAACCAACTCAGTCACCCAAACCGACATACACGTACATACATGCATACAAGACACAATCACAGATAGTTGCAGTGCACGCACTTACACGTATTTTTCCCTAAAAGTCTTTAAATGCTTTTTGAAGGTTGCAGGGGTCCTAAAAATGGTTTCACTGGTGAGATCTGCTGACATGCACTTTGGTTCGTACAGTATTTTCTTTCACGTACTATAGGTAGGTAATAGAGAAAGTAAAAATGGTTCAAAATAATAGCATTTTCATTTTTTGTTTTTTTCTTTCCCATTTGTAATTAATTTCTAAGCTATAATTTCCTCCAGAATCCATAACATGGACTTGTTGCGAGACAATCTTTAACAACTACCTTGCTTCTTTAAGGGTTTTAAAATTTTAAGTTGACTTTATTTGTAATTAATTCAGACAAATATATTCAAAATACTGTTCCAAATTTTGAGAAACATTGAAATAATTTTTTCAAGTTTTTCTGTTCCTAATTAGTTAATGTATAATGTATAATGTATAATATAGAAGACAGACCATGACAACTATGTAGCTATTGTATAAATTAACATTTTAAATTACTACACTGAAAACTGTGGAATAAGGAGCATGTTTTATAGCAGAATTTTCAAAAAGACCAAGTGATTCATTTCTAAGAAAGAGAAAGATATTAAAAAGAAATCAGAATGCAAAATTTTAATATTTCTCACATTACTTATTTAATGATAATCTAGTAGAAATATGTATCTTAAATCAAAAGCAGTAGTTGCATAAATGTGGATGAATCTTATGATATAAAATCCAAGGGCAATTCGAAAAGTAAGGTCCGATGCTTTATACATGTCAAACTATCACAGATACTTGCAAAATGATGGCTTTATTTAACTCCTTATATCTTTCTATATTTTACTACATAGTTGCTATATTTGTTTAAATGTTTATCATAACATTATACAAACTTTTATATTCCGACGTCAAGGAAATCTTCCGCCTGTGAGGATAACCAGTCATTGGATAACCATTTTAATTACAAATTCTATAAGTCTGGTACCTATTTTAAAACCCGGACTGTGTTCCCGTCCTTATTTTAGTTTCTTATGCAGTTATTTGTTTTACATTTTTAATTTCAATGTTTTTAAATTTAATTTACATTTATGTAGGTACATCAAAACATTAAAATAAACTGAAAGAATAAACCAGTAGAAAAAATACAAAAAAATATATAAATATATTTAAATTTATCATAGAAACTACTTCTAAGATTATATCTTTTGAATAAAATCATCCAGAAAGGTATTCCAGATAAAGCAAAATTAGGTACTGGATAACGACCGGAGATTTTCAATTGCTGATCTTCGCGGATCTTTCCATTCACAGTATTGACCAAATCTTCTGTGAACATTGATGACCGGTTCATTGTCCCGTTCCGCCTTGAAAGTTCTCACTCATTTACACACTTTGCTGTCACTCATCGCATTGGGGACAGACACTTCATTGATCTGTGGATTAACGTCCGTTTCTGAAACGTTCTTTGCTATCAGAAACCGAGTCACAGAAACATTTTACAGTAGGCGGGCTCCAGTGGCGGCTCGCAGTCAAAATTTTAGGGTAGGCAAAGTGTAACAGTGTAACAACAACAACAACAACAACAACAACAATAATAATAATAATAATAATAATAATAATAATTAATAATAATAATAATAATAATAATAATAATAATAATAATAATAATAATAATAATAATAATAATAATAATAATAATAATAATAATAATAATAATAATAATAATAATAATAATAATAGCAATACTAATAATGGTAATAATAATAATACAGTAGAACCCCGTTTATCTGAAATAAAGGGGGCGAAGTCATTGCGGATAACGCAAACAATAGATGTATTGTTTGGTTGTTTAATAAGTGCAGAGTGAATGAGTGTGACTTACGGACGAATTACCGCCAAAACTAAAATGAATGAAGAAATTGAGGAATTATCTGACTGTAGCATTGTGTTAAACAGCTAAAACACTCCTCTTTTCATTGTCAGTGCGCCGCGTAAGCGGACTTTGTAATAGTTCACTAATTAAGTCGGTCATACTGGTATTACAGCACACTAGTATTACACAGAGTGATAATGAGACGATTCGGATCTCTGACATCTTCGTTCGTGCAGTATGCCTGTTCGGAAAAAGTCGCATAAATTCGGATTTGAGCCGGCAAGTGTTCTAACTGCTGGCAAACGCGTCTACGCATGCTCGGAGTGCGTATACAGACGGAATATTTCCTTATCCCTGTTCAAGGGCCACGTACTGAGGAAAGGGGGCCGGGCCGACAGAGGTTAAGCTAGCCTGCTCTCCACTACCCAGGTTCCATGCGTATCATTTCTGCCGCGCGTTTTAAACAAGCATGTTCAAGGACCTCGTACTGAGGAAAGGGGGCCGGGCTAGCAGAGGTTAAGCTAGCTGGCTCTCCACTACCCAGGTTCCATGCGTTATCATTTCTGCCGCGCGTTTTAAACAAGCATGTTCAAGGGCCTCGTACTGAGGAAAGGGGGCCGGGCTAGCAGAGGTTAAGCTAGCTGGCTCTCCACTACCCAGGTTCCATGCGTTATCATTTCTGCCGCGCGTTTTAAACAAGCATGTTCAAGGACCTCGTACTGAGGAAAGGGGGCCGGGCTAGCAGAGGCTAAGCTAGCTGGCTCTCCACTACCCAGGTTCCATGCGTTATCATTTCTGCCGCGCGTTTTAAACAAGCATGTTCAAGGACCTCGTACTGAGGAAAGGGGGCCGGGCTAGCAGAGGCTAAGCTAGCTGGCTCTCCACTACCCAGGTTCCATGCGTTATCATTTCTGCCGCGCGTTTTAAACAAGCATGTTCAAGGACCTCGTACTGAGGAAAGGGGGCCGGGCTAGCAGAGGCTAAGCTAGCTGGCTCTCCACTACCCAGGTTCCATGCGTTATCATTTCTGCCGCGCGTTTTAAACAAGCATGTTCAAGGACCTCGTACTGAGGAAAGGGGGCCGGGCTAGCAGACGCTAAGCTAGCTGGCTCTCCACTACCCCAGGTTCCATGCGTTATCATTTCTGCCGCGCGTTTTAAACAAGCATGTTCAAGGACCTCGTACTGAGGAAAGGGGGCCGGGCTAGCAGAGGCTAAGCTAGCTGGCTCTCCACTACCCAGGTTCCATGCGTTATCATTTCTGCCGCGCGTTTTAAACAAGCATGTTCAAGGACCTCGTACTGAGGAAAGGGGGCCGGGCTAGCAGAGGCTAAGCTAGCTGGCTCTCCACTACCCAGGTTCCATGCGTTATCATTTCTGCCGCGCGTTTTAAACAAGCATGTTCAAGGACCTCGTACTGAGGAAAGGGGGCCGGGCTAGCAGAGGTTAAGCTAGCTGGCTCTCCACTACCCAGGTTCCATGCGTTATCATTTCTTCCGCGCGTTTTAAACAAGCATGTTCAAGGACCTCGTACTGAGGAAAGGGGGCCGGGCCGGCAGAGGTTAAGCTAGCTGGCTCTCCACTACCCAGGTTCCATGCGTATCATTTCTGCCGCGCGTTTTAAACAAGCATGTTCAAGGGCCTCGTACTGGGGAAAGGGGGCCGGGCCGGCAGAGGTCAAGCTAGCTGGCTCTCCACTACCCAGGTTCCATGCGTTATCATTTCTGCCGCGCGTTTTAAACAAGCATGTTCAAGGGCCTCGAACTGGGGAAAGGGGGCCGGGCCGGCAGAGGTCAAGCTAGCTGGCTCTCCACTACCCAGGTTCCATGCGTTATCATTTCTGCCGCGCGTTTTAAACAAGCAGCTCAGTTTTAATGAATCGGAATTGAGATTCAAGGATTTGATCATGCGCTGGTCATTATAACCGAGAAAACTTTTCTTGAACTGCAATTTAGGGAAAATGACGGTTCAAATGATAAAATGCAGCATTATAGCTAAACACTGTTTGTTGATGTATTACGGTAGGGCAGGCAATGCCTACCCTGCCTACTCTGAGAAGCCGCGCCTGGCGGGCTCATACATTGTTTTAAACATTTTATACCGACACTGAAGAGCACACTGCAACACCAATGCAAATAACGTCGTTTTACGTGTAAGGCATTCCGGCAGTCTGTGCGCATGCGCGTTTCAATGCTCGCGCTAAATTACTTACCTTAATTTCCGATTTAACCTCATACATGGAAGAAAGCAAACAAAAGAGATTTGAGGTGGGAACAAAGAACTGTGTGCGAAGCTGCTTTGAATTTAAAATTACTTACTTGTCTAAATAGTTTCTGGAAGAGTATTATATGAAAATACTTGCGATTGAGAACGTACTGTGCAGATGGTGTTTCCGGCCACAGAACGAACTCGACCTCGCTGTTAACGCACGAGTCCAAACAGTCACATTGCAGACCTTCTTTCTTTGAGGCAGTACTCCAAGGTGGCCTAGGCACTGTTAAAGCATCAAGGTACGGCTCCAAGCAGATAATTCCACTGACGTCACACATCATCTCAGGGGCTGGAACATGAACAAATATGACTGGAATGATTACATAATCTTCTAACACACATATAGGTTTGTGAATTAATGGTGTGTACACTTGCATCCCTAAGTTGGAGTTAACAAAAGCAAACTTAAGCTTTTATCTTTTAAATTGGTCGGTTAGGCACGTAAAAAATCTAATTCACGTGCATTAATTTATGTAGTTAACAAAAAAATAATTGGAATAAACCTACATATGTTTTTATTATTAAGATTGCGTTTTATTTCTTCCCATATAGGTTATTATGCAGAATATAAATATTATACGAATAATGCATATAAATTTTGCAAGTTATAGTAATTAGATAGGTGGAGTACACACGGAGCGGATTCCACTTTGAGCCTATAGTCAGGCTATTATATACATATATCCCGGGAGGGAAGGAGATGGTGAGTGTGCCCAAGGGTTGCGAGGCAGCATGGGTCCCAATGCGTGCTGATGATTCTTCATCTCAGCGCCAGAAGTCTTCGTGCAGACACTAGCCTCACGACATTGACAAGAGCCCCGCCCCCCTGCGGAGACAGGCGACCACAGCACCGCCCCATCGTCCAGAACTGCAGTTACAGCGAATATTCTAGCAGCTTACTCTTTGACACTTTCGACTCAGAAAGACTGCATTGAATGACTGTAAAATGAAATGCAAGGACGGGAAGTTGCGTAAAGGAACGTAACCAACCTAGCATTCACTAGGAAAACCGCGAAAAACGCTTGATTGGTCACCCCGGATCGAACCCCGTACCTCCTAATGCGAGTCCAAAGCGTTACCACCGCCTGAGCCACCCCACTCAGTAATTAGGTCATACAGTGAAATATTAGCGTAATACTGGTATTGAGCTCGAGAGGTATTACAACAGGTATACTAGGAAACCGAAATGATGGCAACGGAATATATATATATATGTTCGAAAAAAACACCGACAACTTTTAGTATGTTGTACGGGACGGCAAACTGATCAATTTTCAATAGGAACCTGTCCGGAAATGCACGGTTTGGACGCTGTAGCGCATAGAAGTGTGAGATGGGAGTACGTTCACATTTCGTCAATAAGCTCTACATCGAACCGTTTACATTAAAAACGGGCTTCCAACTGCTTACCTCCTACGTCGTTGCAGAGCCTATATGGGCGGTGGTGAGCCTCATGCACATTAACGCACTATCCCATAAAGTGTAACTGCAGATGGTGCGATAATATGACTCATATGTTCCTAGAAAAACAAGCATCCAGAGTCTGAATATTTCCAGTGTTTCCAAGTGTATGAATTTTTCGGTAAGGATAGGAGAATGATCTTGGGATACCTTCAGTTCCGTCCCCTTCTTGCCATTACAGCCAATATTGTGCTGGCGTGATAGATAATATGTGGGGTTTTGAATGTCAGATACCTTTGGCCGATTACAACCTTGCACTCGAGGGGTTCCTCGTTAGCCATAAACTGCAATTCAAGTTCTTGACAGACCTAGCAATACATTTGAACTCCCGTCGCGACTGTTGTACCATCACCCCGTCGATCGTTAAGATTGTCAAATCATTATAATCAATATAAATCAATATAACTCCTGAACCTGTTATACCAAGAACAATTACATAGAACAGAAGAAGATTTCATTGGATCACTGGACGACAAGTATAAGCAGAAAGGAGAAGAACGAGGCCAAAACGACAGCCTGATGAGACTTGAACAGCCTACCAGAGACGAATAGCAGCAGCTAGGGAACAATAAATTGCATGAATACTATGAGCTCCCATATAACTTTAAAATATCACTAATTTTCCTTATTGTTATTTAGTTTAATTTAGGTTAGTAACTTCTGCACATTCTATTGTGAACAAATTGTAATAAATAAGTTTAAATAAATCAAAATATCCGCACACTACGTCCAGATATAAGAAATTAGGAATCTGGACCTAGCTGGCAGATATTATTATTTTTTCCCCCGTCGCAAGGGAGTTGTTCGAATTGGGTTGGACTCGGGGGACAGTGGTTTCTGATTCTCGTGGAAGTTTGGATACCTAAGGGTGATGTTCAGGCGGGGTTAACATTCTTTCACACTACGCTGGAGGGTTACTAGACGGTTTGTAGGTATTGTTGACCCGATAGAGCTCTCGGTAGTCTTCCCTAATGGGTTGACGCCTGTAAGTGCCGTATCCACTTCCGTCCTGGCGTATGCTAGGGAGGGGCGGTGGTGAATAAAGTGGATAAGATCCCTAATGGAAAGGGCTCACATACTTTCGGCTTCCCAGATACATGATGGGGCAGGCAGGCTGCCGTCTCTTGTTTCCGTATTTACACCCTGCGATAAGGTAACATAACTGAAATAAATCTGAATAATTGAAAATATAAGGGAATGTGGGGATGTAATGGGTAGAAAAACTTGTACGAGTGTGACAAATCACATTTCTTTCTTATCTCACATATGACCATGGCATGTGAGACCTGCTGATTTATTTGACTGATAAGAGTCTGTCTTTGTGTATTTGAACAGAAACAAACGCATTCAATATTTTATCCTTCACTGCCAGAGTGCGGTATCTGGCAAAGCAGGACTTGATATAATCCTATTGAAGGTCACTCATTAATACTTATTGTGCTTGATTTAGTTCTTAGAGCTTGATTACCGGAAAAGTTATTTTCATGTTTTGTAATGAATCGCAAGCAAATGAAAGATATTAAAATGTACACTATTATAATCTTCGCAAAAGTTAAAGTTAAAGGCATATGAAGGTGGGCCGTACTGCAGACTCCAGCGAATCCTAAGCTTGCTCCTCCCACCAGCGCTGCCGAATGTGGTACACGCATCTCACTCGCTCTTATGTACAGAACCTCTACTGGTACACGCACTACGCTTGGCAACAGCTCCGCTTGAGCATTGGCCAGCGTTCACATGCCTTTAACCTTTGCGAGCGGTATAGGAGATTTCTTTTCCAGCCTCTCCCCCTCTCCTCTCTCTCTCTCTCTCTCTCTCTCTCTCTCTCTCTGTTTCAGATTTAAATTTTAGTAGATAGCAACTCAAAACGCTGCATTTATGTTACTCGGTTAACATGATGGGCTTCCACTTAGCAATACAATGGTACTAATAAAAATGCCATTATTCCAGACTTAAAAACCTGATGCTTGTTTTTAATTCATAGGACATTCTCTACACACTAGAGTGTAGATTAGTAGTACTCTGCTGCTTTTACAAAAACATTCTTCTATCAACTTCTTGTTAATAAAAATAAATATTTGCAGAAATGCTTTTATTACAAACTTTGTAGCTAAAAGAGGAATACAGGAGGCCTCAGGTACAGTCAAATCCCGTAAAACGGGGTCATTACGTGATGGTTTTTAAAATGTTCTCTTTGTATTATAATGGGAAAATCTTATGTGTTGCACTCACATGACTTTCTCTGCTCTTGTTCTAACCGTTCTTACAAACTCTTATTCCTATATCTTCTTCGTGTTAGTTGAGATAAACATTTGTACAAATTATCTTATTACTTAATGAATAACGATTTTCCATTTCACGAAGGTTTTAAGTTTTCCGAAACTCACACACATAACAAGGAATATCTCCGAAATGGTTCACCCTACAAGAAAATTTATTTCAACATACGAGTAGATTGTGTATTTTAGCAAATATGCATTTTTGTATAGTATGATTTGGTCTTACCTCTAACAGTTCATCAGTTATGCAAAAATCGTCCAGATTAAACACGCCTACAAGGCTATAGCCAGAAAATTCAAAATATACATTTCATTTGTCATAAAAATATCTCAAACATATGACATTTTAGTCAAAATCGTTATAGCCATTTTCAAGAAAATAAAAGATTTTGAAAAAAAATTTATGAAAAGTGTAGTTTAGGGTGGGGCTATTTTCTTCAAAATCTTCGTCTCACATCCTTGCAAGACATTAAACTTAAATACTAGCTTTGGTTTCTAACCGACTTTTTGTTTTTGTGTTATATTGTCCACAACTGACAGACACAGACTGACACAGACTGTCACACACACACACACACACACACACACACACACACACACACACACACACACGAAGCTCTTTCTAAAATTTTTTTTTTTTTTTTTTTTTTATTCAGGAAGCCTCAAAACATATATTTCCTGTGAAATCTCGATATCGAATTTTTGGGTGGAATACAATACTTCTACTTAGCAGTAGAGAAAGTAAAAGAGTTACATCTGTAAAAAAATATGACATTATTTCAAAATTCAAAACAAAATGAATATGTCAAAATAGTAAATGCCACAAAACATTTTATTTGACAAACTAGGTATTTTAATGAGATATATATTTCTGTGATGAAAACTTGTGTCGTACAGTCTACAAGTTATTTAAAATTATACAAAATTCATTCCGAACGATTAACACTTCACAGAGTATTTACAGAATATTCATGTTATATGTGTTTCATTTGTTATGTAGAAATCTTAGACATGCATTTTGAGCAAACTCGTTACACCTCTTTTAGGAAAAATAAGAAATAAACATAAACTATTCCGTATATATGGGGTGGGACATTTTCATTGGAAGATACAGATTTTAAATATTAAGTTTCATATTTATCAGATAGTTCATTTTTACTTTCTGTACTGGTAAGTAGGGGAAGTATTGTATTCCACCCAAAAATTCGATGTCTAGATTTCACCGGCAAAATATGTTTTGAGACCCCCTGAATAAAAAAAGGCATTTTTAGAAAAAGGTCCGTGTGTATGTGTGTGTCTGTCTGTGTGTGTCTGTGGACAGCATAACTCAAAAACGAAAAGTAGGTTAAAAACCAAAGTTGGTATTTAAGTTTAATGTCGTTCAAGGATGCGAGACGAAGACTTTGTAGAAAATAACCCCACCCTAAACTACCCTTTACATGGAAAATTTTTCGAAAATTTTTATTTTCTTAAAAATGCCTCAAACGACTTTGATTAAAATGTGATATGTTTAAGATATTTTTTATAACAAATGAAATGTATATCTTGAATTTTATGGCTATAGCCCCTGTATTTGTATTTACTCTGGATGACTTTTGCATAACGGGTAAACTGTTAGAGATAGACCAAATCATACTATACAAAAAATGCAGATTTGCTAAAATACACAATTTATGTTGAAATAAATTTTCTTGTAGGGTGAACCATTTCGGAGATATTCCTTGTTATGTGTGTGAGTTTCGGAAAACTTAAAACCTTCGTGAAATGGAAAATCGTTATTCATTTTTTTATATGTTAAGTGTGCAAAGAGAACGGAATCTCAAAGCTTTAAAAGATTTGACTATCGCACAAAACCTACTGTATTCTAACATTCCTCTTGCACCTACAAGGAAATAAGCAATAAGATAATTTGTACGAATGTTTATCTTAACTAACACGAAGAAGATATAGGAATAAGAGTTTGTAAGAATGGTTAGTACAAGAGTAGAGAAAGTCATGTGAGTGCAACACATCAGATTTTTAGTTATGATATGTACAGATATTTCTCCAAAAATGCGCTTATTTTAGGCACCTTCAAAATATATATCCCGGTGAAAACTTCATCGGAATATTTTGGATGAAATGCATTACTTCCTTTACTTACTATTATATAGGTAACAATAAAGAAAATAAAAAATCTGACGTGTTTATTCACACTACTTTTTCTACTCACTTTTGTAGAAACAATCCCTACAAATTATTATTTATTTATGCCAACAAACTTACTGTTGGTGTTTTTAAACACACAAGCCGTGTGTGGGCAAAGTTTGAAGGTAGAACTGGAACTTAAAAATTCTCTGATGTGAGACTGCCTTTGTGGTTTACCAGGAGAAATACGAACTGGTTTGAGAATTTAGTGCCATTCTGGCAGTTTGTCACAATAGCTCAGTGGTTAGAGCAGCCGCCTGGCAAGCGGAAGGTCTGTGGTTCAAGTCCCAGTTGTGGCATTGAATTTTTAAGTTCCAGTTCTACCTCTCAAATCGCTACAAATGCTTATTCTTCTAAGTCATATTAACATTCGAAAAATTTCCCATGTAAAGGGTAGTTTAGGGTGGAGCAATTTTCTTCAAAATCGTGTTGCATCCTTGAAAGACATTGAACTTAAGTATCAACATTGGTTTTTAACCGACTTTTCGTTTTTGCTGTCCATAAACTGACAGACATATACGGACTTTTTTTTTCTAAAAAGGCTATTTTTGGATTCAGGGAGTCTCAAAACATACATTTCCGGTGAAATTTCGACATCGAATTTTTGGGTGGAATACAATACTTCCTTCTACTTACCAGTAGAGAAAGTAAAAATAATGATGACTTTCTATTTGAGAAATGGAATATCTCGAAAATTATCTCCACAAATCAATTTTTTGGCATAAAGTGTTTGTTTTAAACAGATCTACCTTTTTATGAGTAAAGTTTTGTCTATCTCTTACGATTTACGCAAAAGTCTTCCAGAATGAGGACTTCAACGGTCATTTCCAGAAAATGCAAGATATACATTGCATTTGTCTTGAAAATATCTTAGACACGCGAGGTTTTAATCAAAATAATTAAACTCGTTTTTAAGAAAATCAAAATTTTCGAAAATGTTTCGTTGTAAAGGGTAGTTTGGGGTGAGTGGGTTTTCTTGGAAATCTTTGTTGATAGATGCTGAACTATGTAACTGTATTAAATAATACCGTTAAGAGTATTAGCAGAATTAGGTATTCTGGGCTAAGAAAAGGGGATAGCCCCATGGACAGAACAGCCCGATGACGTCATCGTTACGTATGATCAGGTGATGTGTGGTTATGAGGTGAAGGAACGTGTTTATCGCGTACCACATTCAGTATAGTCACTTAAAACTCAGAGGCTCCTGGATGTAAGGCATAGTAAAGGGATGACTTATAAATTTACCATTGGTAAAGCAACGAAGATCCGAGATGTATGGACAGCGTGTTAAAAGGGCACGCCCCAACACGTGTTAAATTTCGAATAAGAAGGTGAAATGCGACGTTGTCGCTGCCGATGACTGGAGGCATAACCGTGCATGGCTGAATTTGGTTGGCTGTTTCTACTAACGTGTGACGCTGTTTAAGAAGACGGGTTCTTCTAGGGAGTCTCTGCGTCCAACTACGCTTCACAGTAAAATGGGGCTGATGTCGACCCAGGAAATGGATAGAGCAGCGCATTCTGAAAGATAAGTACTGTGTGAGGATTTAATTTAAAAGATTAGTTAAGTAATAACACTGAACAACATTTACAAAATATTTTTCCGGGACGCGTTTCGAAGGTTAACTTTCCTCCATTATCAACCGTACATCCCTCTTTCAGCAGAAGAATATAAAACAGAATATTACAAAATAATTGAAATAGCATAAAAAAACGGCTTCCCCAAAGAATTAGTAGATAAAAAGGTAAAACAAGCAGAAAAGAAAAAAATTATTAAAAGAAACTACAACTCTCACAGCAGCAAAAACAAAAATGATATTCAAAAAACTCACATGTCATCCATGGGCCTTTGATAAATTTAAAAAAGTGTTCAAGGAATACAACATTCAGCTAGCACCAGTAAACCATTACTCCATAAAAAACCTACTACTTTCAAACATCAAAGATGCTATTCCAGCTAACAAAAAATCTGGCATATACCAAATTGAATGCAGTGATTGTAATGAAATATACATAGGAAAAACCAAAAGAAATTTAGAAATCAGATCCAAGGAACACGTTAGAAACATTAAGAGTAAACAATTAGAAAAATCAGCGGTTGCATTTCACTTTTGGACAAAAAATCATGACATAAAGCTAGAACTGAAACTTCTCAAACACATAACCGGAAAACAAGAACTGTCCACATGGGAACAAATCTTTATTTTAAAAAATAGAAACCGAGTATTTAATTTCGACATTCTTCAGAGGGACATTTTCAGTAAGTTCATTGAACCGCCACCAGAAGAAACATCAGAAGCATCACCATCTGCACCATGAAACACCATGGAAACCCAGTTATTGTCCGGTTGATAATGGAGGAAAGTTAACCTTCGAAACGCGTCCCGGAAAAATACTTTGTAAGTGTTGTTCAGTGTTATTAATTAACTCACCTTTTAAATTAAATTAATTACAACAACACTGTTTTCAAACTTCTATGAAAGGAAGATACTGTGTGAGGAGTTTAGTAACAAAAATTGATGGTAACATTTGGGAAGAAAATCTTGGGGCGGTTTTGAGAAAAATCCATGTTTGTAATGTTACGGTTATTAGCTCCATGGTTAATGCGCTTGATGAAATAAGCCCGGAAGTGCAGAGCATTTTGGTAGAAAGGTTTTGAAGATTGTATTTTCAAATTGCTAGTGTAAGAAGTTGAGATGTTGGTTTCAGTAATTGTTTACAAAATCGGCCACTCGAGAAAAGGAATGAAACATAGTGCGATGGATGCAGCTTTTATAGTTGAATACGATTTTGAAAATTTTATTTGGCGCTTAAGCTTCGTTTTTTATTTATGAGCAAATTTCTTAAGTGCGATGCAGCGGTTTTACGTCGCGTATGCGACGGATATTTAGTAAATACATATTTATAAACAAGTATAATATATTCTAGAATGATTGATTAATGTATTTACGTCGAAATTGGTATTGCTGATCACGATTTTGAAAGTTTTATTTGGCGGTTTCTGGCTTTTACACCCAAAATGGACCTAATTACACACTCAGCTTATCTAGTTCGAGGTTACCTGTAGTACTCGGAGTTGTTTGTTTTACTTCCTTTTCGCCGTTACTTCCATTTTTCTTCTCCATTCTCATGTCGGCTTCTGCTTATTACGTATACTTCAAACTACGTCGTTTTCTGTTTCTTATCACGTCGGGGTCACCAATTGTTTGTTCTATGGCTATTCATTTACTTTTAATACAACTCACATTATATGGTTTTAACGTAGTTGTTTATTTATATGTTTATTAGAGTCGACAAGGTGAAATTAGTGTTATAAGCACCATATGAAGGTCCTTGTGAAGTAATAGAACGAACTGCAAAAGTGTTTACTGTCAAAGTAAAGGACAAAATAAAAAGATATCTATAGATAGACTAAAACCGGCGTATATTTTGGATCAGGATGAGAACATACCACACCATGCTGGAGAACCCATACGCCTGCAAACACTGTGAAGGCTACAAGAACAGGACACACGTGTGATTCAGTCCGTTTCAGGAGGGATTGAAGTCCATATAGACTGAGAAGTTGGTGATTAGGAACCAAGTAGTGTTCAGTTAAATACTCCAACAGTTAGTAGTATTACATTTTTTAGTTTTGTGAACAATGTAACTTTCATTTGTTATTATCATTTTTAATTACGTTAAAACCATATAATATGAGTTGTATTAAAAGTAAATGAATAGTTAGAGAAACCAACAAAGGTAACAAAATACGCGGCTGCCTTATTTTTTTGGAAGGTAGGCCACCCATCTAACGGCGTGTGCACCTTAGTCCAGTTTTGCGCTTACTAAAATGTATTGCTTGACGTTCTTAAAGAGAGGAATGCGCAAAATTGAGAGCAACATTGCTTTAAGGGACAGAACGTACTCCTCGCTAAAGTACACCTCAAAAACATACGACTCGTTTACTGAGAGCGAATTCCGGTTTCCGGCCGATTTTACAAACTTTTTATTAGAGTATACATAGCAACGTAATTCAGTAAACGCCTCGGAAAGAATGGACCTATCATATGAGTACACTAACAACGTCAGCTAAAAAGAAAATGGTGGATTCTTGTACTTAGAACAGGGGTTGGCTGCTAAAAATTAGGAAAAATTTAGACACGTCTCATTCATCATGGACCCGTACAGCCAAAACGGGCATATTATTAAACAGTTTATTTACATTTTTGCATGAAACTACGCCTCGTACATCTCAATTAATATGCATAACAGCATTTGCCATTTAAGTAATAATATTAAAATGCCCAGCAAATAATTAAAACTGTCTTAAAAGGCTAAATCAAGCCCGTAAACTCGCGAGATGGCAATGGCATAGCGCCAGGTATGCAAGTCATTCTATAGAACGCGGCACGTGCTTTCAGTTAAGTCTCGAAATAGCTGGATAGGATTGTCACGGGACCTCTGCGCTAAGCCCCAATGACACAGGTTCGAGTCTCAACATTGTAAATATTTTTTTTATATTCATCAAAACTTGGAAACCGAATTCACAATAATCTAATTATGAAGTCTCTGAGGGTTTAGGACCTTATAATTTAAATCGTTTTTGGTTGTCTGCATTTTTAGTAGCACAATAATTCATTGTGTGCAAAATTGAGTTTAACTTCCATGTTAAACTCTGACAATGTAATTTCCTTGCTTTCTGTGTTCAAATGTGTATGAATGATCCTTATTTCAATTGCACCTACCGATAGGTGTGTTTAAACAACTACATAATTGTAGTTCACCAATAAAGAAACATTAAACAATGTCATAAAACATAAATAAAACAATAAAAATGAATATAATAACAGTTTTCAGAATAATAGTTCGTAAATTGTGAGGATTGCACGGTAAAAAAAATTAGTACATGCAGGTGATTCGAACCACCTTCACAACAGACAGATTACTTCGAAGTCTTGCGCTCGTTCTAACTGAGCTATCTAGTAACGTGAAAGGTAAACATTCCGTTTAACATGTAATATTCGATGGTTCCAGTGAAAATTTGCAGAAGTGCAAACGTCAGCTGTCTAATTTCGAATATATTGAAAAGCGATGTGATAATATCTATATTAGTACTAATTTCATCGAGTGTTTAACCTCCATGTTAAATACGCGGGTAGAACCTAGTAATGGGGTCGATGTTTTCATGTTGGAGTATAAAATGCGGATTGCATAAAACTCGAGAATAAGGGGCAGCTGACTCACCTGGTATTTTGCTCGCATAGATCCACAGACATCAGAATAGACAATTTTTAGGGGTTCATTTGATCTGTTATTTTATCTGGTTGGAAATGAAGGTCTTGTAAACTTTCCTGCAAGGCAAACTACACATTCAAAAGATCCATCACTCTTGAAGTTTAAACCACTTACTTTTTCTTCACAAAGAGCCAGTTTTAGGTCAGCTTCATTTATTTGATGCCAGCAATATATAACGGAGCACAGGGTGGTTTTTTCATTTGATTTGACCTCTTCTTTATATTTTATATAATATAAACCATTGGATTTCAAAGCTTTTACTATTGGGCATCCAGTTTGGTCTGAGGTAGTGACTTCTTCCCTGTTAAAAGTAACAGAGTAACCCTTTTCTGCGATTTTTACAACAGAAAGTAGATTTAGGGATAAATCTGAAACATATAGAGTATTTGGTAGATTAACAGTTCCACTTTCATCTGTGTTCAGTTTTGCCATTTCATTTTCATAAATTGAAGTAGAGTAATTTTAGCAGCTAGTTTCAGTGACTCAGGATCAGACGACACCAACAGTTTCATGCATTTCTTTTCGTCATTACACCTGAGTCAAGAATCCATACTGAGCTGTCTAAATTTCTTGAATTGGCCGTCACTGAAAATTGTTCTACCATGAAGGTGTGCTCAGGTTTCTTTAAACCTTTTTTTTTTGGATCAGCATTCAGCTGTAGTGTGATTTGTCTTCGAACAGCATTTTCTTCCAAGATTTTAATTTTTAGATTTTCAACACTGAGTAACTCATCCCTTGATTCAATGGCAATTCGAAAATTTTCAAATGAAGGTGGTAGAGAGTACAGCATCATTATGACCAATAAGTCTTCATTTATCACGACATCCATTTCTTTAGTTTGTCAACAATGTCCAAGAATTTGTTGAGATGATCACGTACATTATCTGTGCCGTGCATTTCCTGTACAATTAATTGCTTGAGAAGCGTAGCTTTCCGAGCGGAGCATGAACTTTGAAAATTCTTCCTCAGCGTATCCCATACATCTTTTGAGGTTAAGCATTGCTTTATTTGTTTTAATTCTGGAGGTGAAATCTTAAGAATCAGTTCTGACTTTGCATTTGAACCGTCCGTTTCTCATTTCATTTTGTCGGGTTTGGCAGGTTTGTTTTTTTCCTCCGGACACAGCCAAAAAGTCCAATGCGAGTGAGCACCGCATGTGCTTGCATTTTCCACCTATCATAATTGTCTTTCTTTAGAGGCTCGATACGAAAAACACTGTTTTTGTAGCATTTTTTATAAATCTTTTCTTTTGGACATACAATTTTTGCAAAGTAAAAATGGCGGATACTTACATAATCAGCTGAACAAAACGTAACAACTTTTTCCCTCACAATATTATTTACTGCTTTTCTTGCACATATTTTACACTTCATGCACACTGGGCACGATCAGGGCCCATACCTGTTGTATTTATTTGGTATTATAATTACAAAAGTTACAATAATCAGATGTGGTGAAGCCAACAATTGCAGTATGTGCAACATGAAGAACATGCCAACACATTTGCCTTGGTCTCATACGTATGTATAGCTCTTCCTCTAGTTACCTTGACGTATAGCAAGAATCTAGGTTTACTCGAACATGTTACTGTATTGTAACTGTTTCATACTTAATTACTGATTCATGTAAATATATTCATACCAGAATTTCTCATTTTAAGAAGTAGTGAATAATAAAATTGGTGCAGTGCAAGAAAAAACTAACAGGTTAAATATTCAACTCGTATATTTTAATGTAAAACCAACAGGTGTTGTTCTATGAGGAAAGTAAGGGGTTCAAGTTTGGTGGTATATTTTAAGAGGTTGTAAATGAGAAACAAAAAATCTTGTCACTCATTGATGTAAATGTGCTTATGCAGGAAATTCTGATTTAACCGCGGGGAACCATTTAGGTTGTGTAATTTAATTATATAAATGTATGTTATTACTACACTAATCTATTTTATTAACCTTCACTATCTACATGATCCTAAGGGTTGGGCATAAGTAGGGTGTAAGAGAAAGGAATTAACGTAAGCAAAAGGAAATTAAAGCCGACAAAAGGGTAACACGGGGCAACTTAAATATGCTAAGTTTAGTGTTAAACCGACTTTTATTTTTGGGTGGTGCTGTTCACTGAAAGACAAACACACACATAAACCACATATACATTTTACTTTCTCTACTGGTAAGTAGGGGAAGTATTGTATTCCACCGAAAAATTTGATGTCGAGATTTCACCGGAAATATATGTTTTGACACCCCCTGAATAAAAAAAGGGGGGCACTTTTAGGAAAAGGTCAGTGTGTGTGTGTGCGTGTGTGTGTCAGTCTGTGGACAGCATAACCAAAAAACGAAAAGTCGGTTAAAAACCAAAGTTAGTATATAAGTTTAACGTCTTTCAAGGATGCGACATGAAAATTTTGAAGAAAATAGCCCCACACTAAACTACCGTTTACATGGAACATTTTTCGAAAATTTTGATTTTCTTGAAAATGGCTCAAACGATTTTGATTAAAATGTCATATGTTTGAGATATTTTTATGACAAATGAAATGTATATCTTGAATTTTATGGCTATAGCCCCTGTAGTCGTATTTACTCTGGACGACTTTTGCATAACTGGTAAACCGTAAGGGATAGACCAAATCATACTATACAAAAAAGGTAGATCTTGCTAAAATACACAATTTATGTCCCGATAAATTTTCTTGTAGGGTGAACCATTTCGGAGATATTCCTTGTTATGTGTGTGAGTTTCGGAAAACTTAGAACTTTCATGCAATGGAACATCGTTCATTTTTTATATGTTAAGCGTGCAAAGAGAATGGGATCCCAATGCTTTAAAAGATTTGACAATCGCTCAAAGCCTACTGTATTCTAATATTTCCCTTGTACCACAAGGAAATAAGGAATAAGATAATTTGTACAAATGTTTATCTTAACACGAAGAAGATAAAGGAGTAAGAGTTTGTAAGAATGGTTAGTACAAGAGTAGAGAAAGTCATGTGAGTGCAACACATCAGATTTTTAAATTTACAATAATTATTCAAAAATGTATTGCTTAGACTTTGCAACACTTCTTTACAAGTTTTTGTAGAGGTAGTTCACATTGACCGATTTGCTCAAAGTCCACACAGTGCAGTTCAAAATGAATCCTCTCTTACAATAAACTCTGCAGCAAAATGTTTCATACATACAGCTGACTCCTTTGGAGGCGTAAAATGTTCACGGCGTATGCATCTTATCCATTTTTCTCTAAGCTCATCTTTTGGGAAGATGAATGTCGGAACTGATGGTTGATCTTTATTGTATTTGGATTTTCATCTGGGAACGCAAGAGTTTCGGAGCATTGTGATGTTTGAGGTTAGGTTATATGGCAACAATAACATACCTACTGGAACAATTTTTCTTCAACAACCTCTCACCACTGTAATCGTGACACAAATTGTACTTGCAAACAGATAAATTAACCACACTATACGTCTAAAGTAGCTATAGTCTTAGATGGAATACAATAAACATAAACACGTGGGAAGCACGTGGTGCAGTCAACACGTTATTGGATTTATTCCGGTTCTCTATACTACCCAAATTAAAGTTTTAAACACTCGCTTCGTTATTATGAAGACAAACCTACATAGGAATTATAACAAACAATAACCCAAAGGCATACAAAACAATACGGATAGCATGTGGAAACACCTCAGAAATCACCGGCGCCATTTTTGTACAACTCAGATGCCGGTGTCAGGTCCGTTATCTAGAGGGTCCTGATTAGACGTGGTCCAACGTTTTTCATCGTTCACTAAGAGAACGGTATAGGAATATCACCCTTAGTCCTAAGCCTACGGGGTTTCGTTTCCAGGAAATTCTAAAGAACCTTACAATTGAACTGCCTAGGATGTACGTCAAAGGTAAGAGGCTTTACCCCCCTTGGCTATCTGGCACGCCCCATGTAGATCTTGGGATGACCGTACACGGGAAGTCCACGATGCCCATTTCAAGTATCCGCATGTGTTTTTTAGATGTTTTGTCCGGCTACACTGACCGTCGATGTATTTATACCGATGGGTCAAAGAGTGTGTGCTTATGTTTATGGAACCGAACCACATACCTACAGTCCGCTTTCCAAATAGCACTTCCATTTTTGCTGCAGAGCTGTATGCAATTTACCGAGCCATTTTGTATGTTCGCCGTCGTAAATTAGGTGACTGCCTGATTTTGAGCGATTCCCTTAGTGCATTTCAGAGCTTTTGTGAGCTGTACAACCTCCACCCTATTGTACAACGTATCCAGGATGCCCTTCATATTTTACACGCTTCCGGCGTCGAAGTAGAGTGTGCATGGATTCCTGGTCACATAGGTTTACCGGGAATGAAATGGCGGATTTGGCAGCAAAGACAGCAACTAGAGAATCCAGTATTACCATCTCACGTGTTACTTCGGAAGACTTTAGGCTCGAAGTGCGGAGAGTGTGCTGTCGTCCTGGCACGACGAGTGGTCAGCTCTCCGCGGTAATAAGCTTAGAGAAGTGAAAGAACTTCCGATAAACTGGGTAACTTCCTGTCGAACATCTCGTCGCGAGGAGGTTAGTTTGGCTCGATTGAGAATAGGGCACTACAATTTTTCGCATGGTTACTACTTAAAAGGGACCCTGCTCCTCTATGTCCGCTGTGTGACAACCTTTTGTCGGTTCGCCACGTGCTGCTAGAGTGTTGCTCTCTAGCGCACCTTCGACATTCTCTGCAGCTGCCTGCCAGACTTGCAGAGGTCCTAGCGGACGACAAAACAGCGGTCCATAGAGTTTTTAATTTTTTAGCGATGTGCAATATCAATTTGAGGATTTAAAATTGTAATTATCTGTTTCTGTTTTTGGACATGTTTATCACCTTTTTTCATATCTGGCTATTGCCACTGTTTTTTACCTTTGTATATTTTTCTTGTTGCTAGTATTTTTATTTTTTGAGTGAAATTTATATCTGGCTATTGCCATGAATCTCTTAAGGGCGCTGATGACCTAGAAGTTGAGCGCCCTTAAACCAAACCAAGCCAAACCAATCGGAAGACTTTAGGCTCGAAGTGCGGAGAGTGTACTGTCGTCCTGGCACGACGAGTGCTCAGCTCTCCGCGGTAATAAGCTTAGAGAAGTGAAAGTATTTCCGATAAACTGGGTGTACTCCAAAATTAACTCCCACACCAATCGGCTGGTACGGGTATTAGGTCAATATGACCACAGAGCACCTCGAAGAAGGAAAAGTTACCGCCTACCCAAGGACGTGCTTGGATAAGGGTAATGCCACTCCCATCCTCCAACACATCATTACCCAACACCTATTCCTGCCCCCTTTCTGTATCCTGAATTAGGTATACAGAAAGAAACCTTTGCCCAGAACACAAACGCACGACAACACAAGGACAACCTCCCATATCGCACAGATAAAGTCGCATTAGCGGCTAGGTGCTGTGCAAACAAGACACACCGTACAGGAGAACCTGTACGACCTGATTACGGTTCTGGTTCTGGTTCTGAAAGTATTTCCGATAAACTGGGTAACTTCCTGTCGCATATCTTGTCGCGAGGAAGTTAGTCTGGCTCGGTTGCGAAAAGGGCACTGCAATTTTTCGCAAGATTGCCTATTTAAGAGGAACCGTGCCCCTCAGTGACCTTCTGTCAGTCCGTCACGTGCTGCTGGAGTGTTCCACTCTAGCGCCTTCGAGATTCTCTGCAGCTGCCTGTCAGACTTGCAGAGGTCTTGACGGATGCCAAAATCGCGGTTGATAGTTTTTAAGTTTTTAGCGGAGTGTAGAATCAACTTGAGGATTTAGAATTTTAGGTATCTCTATACTTTCTGACATATTTATCACCTTGTTTCATATCTGCCTATTGCCACTTTTTTTACGTTTTATGTGTATATTTTCTTTATTTCTAGTGATTTTATTTTTCATTCAAATTTATATCTGACTATTGCCATGAATATTTTAAGGGCACTGATGACCGCGAGGTTGAGCGCATTTAACCAAACCCTCCCCCTCCCTTCAACCACTCTTGCCGTGTCCTCTCAACTTTGTCCTCACGGCCTCTCGATCTTCGCTCATCGCTTCAGCAGTCCCTTCCGCGAGGTCGCTCACGAAGTTGCGCCCAAGGTCAACGAGGTCCCTCAAAAGGTCCCCACGACTGTACGCCCTAAGTCCTACCCGGTGTCTCGCCCGCTGTCGCGCCAGGGGTCGTGCCAGTGGTCGCGCCAGGTGTCACTCCCGATGTCACTCCCGATGTCACTCCCGATGTCACTCCCGATGTCACTCCCGATGTCACTCCCGATGTCACTCCCGATGTCACTCCTGATGTCACTCCCGATGTCACTCCCGATGTCACTCCCGATGTCACTCCCGATGTCACTCCCGATGTCACTCCCGATGTCACTCCCGATGTCACTCCCGATGTCACTCCCGATGTCACTCCCGATGCCACTCCCGATGCCACTCCCGATGCCACTCCCGATGCCACTCCCGATGCCACTCCCGATGCCACTCCCGATGCCACTCCCGATGCCACTCCCGATGCCACTCTCGATGTCACTCTCGATGTCACTCTCGATGTCACTCTCGATGTCACTCTCGATGTCACTCTCGATGTCACTCTCGATGTCACTCCCGATGTCACTCTCGATGTCACTCTCGATGTCACTCTCGATGTCACTCTCGATGTCACTCCCGATGTCGCTCCCGAAGTGTCGCTCCTTGTCTCTCCGCCACTCCAACTCTCTAACCCTCTCACTTGCCCTCGAACCCTCTCACTTGCCCTCGAACCCTCTCACTTGCCCTCGAACCCTCTCACTTGCCCTCGAACCCTCCCACTTGCCCTCGAACCCTCCCACTTGCCCTCGAACCCTCCCACGTGCCCTCGAACCCTATCACGTGCCCTCGAACCCTCTCACTTGCCCTCGAACCCTCTCACTTGCCCTCGAACCCTCTCACTTGCCCTCGAACCCTCCCACTTGCCCTCGAACCCTCTCACGTGCCCTCGAACCCTCTCACGTGCCCTCGAACCCTCCCACGTGCCCTCGAACCCTCTCACGTGCCCTCGAACCCTCTCACGTGCCCTCGAACCCTCTCACGTGCCCTCGAACCCTCTCACTTGCCATCGAACCCTCACTTACCCTCAACCCCTCTCCATTGCCCTTCAACCCTCTCCATTGCCCTCGACCACTCTCACTTGTACTCGACCCCTCTCACTTACCCTCGAACCCTCTCACTTACCCTCGAACCCTCTTACTTACCCTCGAACCCTCTCACTTACCCTAGAACCCTCTCACTTACCCTCGAACCCTCTCACTTACCCTCGAACCCTCTCACGTGCCCCGACCACTCACTTGTACTCGAACCCTCTCACTTACCCTCGAACCCTCTCACTTGCCCTCGAACCCTTTCACTTGCCCTCGAACCCTCTCTCTTGCCCTCGACCCCTGGTCATCGCTCCCGACCTCTCTCTCACGCGCCGTGGAGCCATCGCTCTCGACCCCTCGGCCTCTCCTTCTCGCCCTCGCCCTCTGGTCACGCTCTCTCATCCTCAACCAGTCAGTCTCACTCTATCTCCCTCGTTCCCTCTTCCGCTCCATCTCTCTATCTTCCCATCTCTCCTCATCGCTCTCCTTCTCTCGCCCCATCCATCTCTCCATCTCCCTGTTCATCTCTTCCTTCTTTCTCCTCTCTCTCTCTCCAACACACTCCCCGTCTCTCTCTATATTTCCCCCTTCTCTATATATCTGTCCATCTTTCTATACCTACTAACTGTATGTCTATACCTATCTCTCACTTACTCTCTCACCCTTGGAATCTATGTCGCGTCCACACACATTTTTGGATTCAGCGGGCCTCAAAACATACTTCCAGTGAAATCCCGACGTATTTGTTGGTGGAATACAGTACTTACTTTACTTACTATACGTAGTAGAGAAAGCAAAAACCTAAATGAGCAAGAGTATGGAATAGACGTATTCGTAAGGCAAGTGTGATTTGAAAATAGGTTCTTTTCATTTCCCCAAACATTGATTTTTAATACTTAATGTGCACTCTCTCAAAAGCTATTGCAGATATTGATACAACATTTTAGTGTTTATTTGTTAATGTTCCTTGCATCTTATAGAAAAAAATCTAAATGCTTGAAAACATGATTACGTTTTTATATATATTGTGCAAACAAGCTATATAGAATTTCCATTTAGCATGTCATGTTATTCAGGAAAAAACTTGATGACTGTATCTTCAAATTTCTACAAGAAAAGTTCATCTGAAATGTGAGAGTTGCATTTTGTTTCAGGATACGTAGGGTGCTTTATGCCCCATTTGCAAGCAATTCCCCGCATGTGATTTAATATAAAGCAATTAAATGCACAAATAAAAGGAGAGCAAAACAGTTCCGGGGTTTTGCATGTGCGTGTCCTCGGCGCTCGTTGTCATCTGCCGCTATCACAGATAGGCGCGGATGAAACCATGCAAAATTTTTAAACGACTTTTGAAGGCTTTACTTAATAATTTTATGAAAGGAGATGCTGAAACTGGTCACCGCCGTTGTCCATACATTTTTGGCACCTCTTTTGGAAACTATCCATCACTCGCCGTAGTTCACGTTGAGAAATGCTGATAATTTTCTGGCAGATATGTTTTAATTCTTTCAGATTGTGTGGGCTTGTCCTGTACACCTTGTTTTAAGTTACCCCAGAGATAGGTAGGGTTTAGGTAGGGGTACCGAGGAGGCCCAAAATTTTTACTAATAATTTTGTCCTGAAACACGCTTTCAATTATTCTCATCGAAATATTGGCAGTATGAGATGTTGCAGTCGTGCTGCAAAAGGCCAAATCACGCTCCCTATACACTAATTCTCAAAAAGAAAGAGGGGATTATATTCACGCACGTATGTTGACTTGAAAAAAATGCCCCAATAACTCAGAACCTCAAATTGTTCATGAAATACCCCTTGATGACAAAAATTGGTGTGTGGTGCGCCATTATCTTAGAAAGGTTTCTCAGAGTTCCAATAAGCGATTTCTATCTCTTGGGTAACTTAAGACATAAAGCGTAAAGACAAGCCCACACATCCTGGAAGAATTATAACAAAACATTCGCCAGGAAACTGCCAACATTGCTCAACTTGAACTACGGCGAGTGATGGATAGTTTCCTACAGACGTACCAAAAATGTATGGACAACAACAGTGGTCAATTCAGTATGTCCTTTCGTAAAGCTGGAAAGTAAAATCTTTAAAAGCAGTTTTAAATATCTGATGTACTGCACTCTGAAACCGAAATTATGTCAATATATATATATATATATTTGATAATAGAAAGAAACAAAAGGAGATTCTAGTCAATAGTTAAGGGGAAGACGTAATAAAGCTGAATATGTTAAAGTCTCAAGAATGGAAGCCTAGGCAGATTTAAATGAGTGATAAGGTTACAATTGTTGTTTGTACGAAGCCATAGTGATTCCGCGGGCTGATCCGTATCTTACCATGACGTGCTCTAAAGTTAGCCAATGGAAATCGCTTCCTTCGTGTTGCTCACGCAAAACAAATGCAACGCAACACACACTCGTCTTGAATCGAGCCGAGAGTACACGTGCAATTTCTGAGTTGTACGTAAGCTAGCGCGTATACTTAATTCGGCGGTTGCTAAGTTAAAGTGTTATAACGTTGTAGTTGAAGTTACAAAGTTACATTTTATTTAAATATCGTCAGCAGTTCTCTACAAATCTGGAAATTTACAAATAAAGTGATATGTTGGTTAATTCTTCGTTTGGTTCCATTCCTACCATAACTCACGCACACCCTGGAGATTAGGACCTCTTGCTAGAGCTAGTCCGGACACCAAACACGAGATCTTATAGGTCTTAAAGGCGACGTCTTCGACGGAGAGGAACGTTTGCGTCAACTCACATGACTTCCTCTGTTCTTGTACTAACCATTCCTACAAACTGTATTTCCTATATGTTCTTGATGTTAGTTGAAATAACCGTTAGCAGAAATTATCTTATTGCTTACTTCCTTTGCTTATTTCCTTGTAGGAGCGATGGGAATTTGAGAATACAGTAAGCTCTAAACGATAGTAAAATCTTTTAAAGCTTTGAGATTCCGTTCTCTTTGTACGCTTAACGTAAAGAATAAATATGTTATATTTGACAGGTCAAGTGTAAGTTCTCCAAAACTCACACAAATAACAAGGCACATCTCCGAAATGGTTCACTCTACAAAAAAATTTATTTAAACATAAACCGTGTATTTTAACAAGATACACTTTTTTCTATGGTAAGATTTGGTCTATCTCTTACGATTTACCAGAGATACAAAACTGATCCAAAGTAAATAATACAGGGGCTATAGCCAGAAAATTCAAGATATACATTTCATTTGTCATAAAAATATCTAAAAAATATGGCATCTTAATCAAAATCGTTAGAGCCATTTTCAAGAAAATCAACATTTTCGAAAAATTTTCCATGTAGAACGTAGTTTAAGTGGAGCAATTTTCTTCAACATCTTTGTGTCGCATCCTTAAGACATTAAGCTTAAATACCAACTTTGGTATTTTAACTGACTTTTCGTTTTTGAATCATGCTGTCCACAGGCTGACACACACACACACACACACACACACACACACACACACACACACACACACACACACACACACACACACCTGCGCGCGCGAACTTTTTTCTAAAAATGCTTTTGGATTCAGGGGACCTCAAAACATATTTTCGGTAAAATCTCGACATCGAATTTTTGTGTGGAATACAAAACTTCCTTCACTTTACTAAACGTAGCAGAGAAAGTCAAAATGAATAGCGATGCTTCATTTGACAGAACTATGTTCTCCAAAACAGACGAATAACAAGGAATATTTCCGAAATGGCTCACTCTACAAAAAACAATTTATTTAGACATAAATTGAGTGTTTTAGCGAGATCTACAATTTTGTTCAGTAAGATTTTGTCTATCCCTTAGGATTTACGAGTTATTCAAAAGTCATCCGGGTTAAATAGACTACATAGGTTATAGCCAGAAAATTCAGAATATACATTTCATTTGTCATCAAAATATCTCAAACATACGGCATTTTAATCCAAATCGTTACAGCCATTTTCAAGAGTGCATAAAAAATCTTGAAAAAACAGCAAAACAACTACTAAAACTCTACAATCTATCCCGGAAAACCACTGTATCTGCCAAATGGCGGAAACCAATAACTGTCCCACTCTTGAAGAAAGATAAAACAGTATCAGAAATAAAAAATAATTATAGCTCTTACCAGCATAATAGCAAAAGTGATGGAAAGAATGGTGTAAAATAGGTTAAATTGGTTTCTAGAATCACAAAATTGAATTCCCCCATGTCAAGCTGGATTCAGAGAGTTCTACTCTACAAATGAACAAGTCTTACTTCTCAGTCAAGAAATCAGAGACTCCTTCAATAGAAAAAAGGATAAGGTATCAGTTTTTATTGATTTCCAAAGTACATATGATTCTATATGCAAAACAAAACTACTAAAGAAAGTAACAAAAAAAATAATAGGGATACAAGGACCAATGTTTTCATGGCTATGTCATTTCCTAACACAACGCTTTATTGCAACCAGATATGGAAGAAACATATCTAAATACAAACAAGTACACCGTGGCTTACCACAAGGCGCATTGCTAAGTACTACACTTTAATATATTTATTAACGATCTGCCACAACAAATACAAGAATCAGGTGTGAAGTGTGTACTATTTGCTTATGACTTAGTAATGTGGACTTCAAAACCAAAAATCTGATGTGTTGCACTCACATGACTATCTCTACTTTTGTACTAACCATTCTTACAAACTCTTATTCCTGTATCTTCTTCGTGTTAGTTAAAATAAACATTTGTACAAATTATCTTATTGCTTATTTCCTTGTAGGTGCAAGGGGAATATGGGAATACAGTAGACTTTGTGCGATAGTCAAATCTTTAAAAGCTTTGAGATTCCGTTCTCTTTGCACACGTAACATAAAAAAATGAACAGCGATGACCCATTTCACGAAAGTGCTAAGTTTTCCGAAACTCACACACATAACAAGGAATATCTCCGAAATGGTTCATCCTACAAGAAAATTTATTGAGACATAAATTGTGTATTTTAGCAAGATCTACATTGTTTGTACAGTATAATTAGGTCTATCTCTAACGGTTTACCAGTTATGCAAAAGTCGTCCAGAGTAAATACGACTACAGGGGCTATAGCCAGAAAATTCCTGATATACATTTCATTTGCCATCAAAATATCTCAAACATATGACATTTTAATAAAAATCGTTAGCCATTTTCAATAAAATCAAAATTTTCGAAAAATTTTCCATGTAAAGGGTAGTTTAGGTTGGAGCTATTTTCTTCAAAATCTTCGTGTCACATCCTTGAAAGACATTAAACTTAAATACCAACTTTGGTTCTTAACAGACTTTTCGTTTTTGAGTTATGCTGTCCACAGACAGACTGACAGACTGACAGACTGACAGACTGACAGACTGACAGACTGACAGACTGACAGACTGACAGACTGACAGACTGACAGACTGACAGACTGACAGACTGACAGACTGAAACACAGACACACACACGGACCTTTTTCTAAAAATGCTTTTTTTTTATTCAGGGGGCCTCAAAACATGTATTTCCGTTGAAATCTCGACATCGAATTTTTGGGTGGAATACAATACTTCCCCTACTACCAGTAGAGAAAGTAAAAAGTAAAAGTACAGAACTAGAAAAAACCATGCAACAATCCTTAACCAACATACAAAAGTGGACCAAAGAAAATTTAATGACTGGTAATACAACAAAATCAAACTACCAAATCTTTTCACTAAGAAAAAAAATCACTAAAAATAAAACAAAATTTTGAGGGTCAACAATTACCAGAGAGAAAGGAAGCAAAGTATTTGGTAGTTATATTTGATACCAAACTTACAAATACAAAATATAATACAAAGAGCAGAGAGGCGCCTTTCACTGTTAAAACATCTCACAGGAATGAAGTGAGGATGTATGTATGTATATATAAAGCCAGTATTTACTTTCTGCAGCGAAGTTCTTGTAACAGCAAATACCCCCGTCCCCTCCCCCAAAAAAAACCTTTCAATACCAAAGTCTGAGACTAATTACAGGTGCCATTAAATCACACCAATACCAGCTATGGAAATACTAAGCAACCAATGCCCCATTGAATATGGCAAAGAAAAGGCAGCTCTTACTCAACACGAAAAGTTGACCAGACTCCCATTCAATACATGGTACAAGAGAAATTTTACACATACACTAAAGACTCAGGAGAGCTTTCTTTCCAAAATTCAGGACATCAAGAAGGATGTACACCTTCCTAATTCAAAGGAAAACTTTATATATTAAGTCAATCCGACACAAACAGACATTTATACTGATGGATCATTGATATCAAACCAAGATGGAGCAGGTGCTGGAGTCACGTGTCACCTCTTTTCCTGTTGCAAATCTTTAAATTATGGAACTATATTTTTATGCAGAAATTGAAGCAATTCGAATGGCCCTACAAAATCTTTTGCATAGAATTTTACATTTTCATCAACCAGTTATTCTCTCAGATTCCAGGACGGCAATTATAGCAATTACTTCCAAGTTATCACAAAAAAACTAAACAATTATAGAATGTTGCAAAATCCTTACCCATCTAACAGCACTTCAAAAACACCTAGTCTTTCAATGGATACCAGCTCACTGTGGACTGAGTGGTAGGTACTGACAAAGCTGATTTTCTTGCAAAAAAGGGTACCAGCGGCGTACAAAAATCCATAGTTAATCTACCATTTTATGCAGCTAAAAGATTAGCTAACTCTGAATTAAAAAAAAAAAAGTTATTGTAAAATATTACTATGAAAAATCAAAAAATAAAAGATGGGAACTACCAAACATTCAAACACTAATTCCTGAGTATCCTCGGAAAAACGGCAGTTGCAACCTTCAGGTTGATTACAGGACATGATTGTCTGGCAAAACATTTAAACAGAATTGGGATATATTCTTCACCACTCTGTCCTCTATGTGATCTGCAAGAGGAAATGGATCGAGACCACTTTCAAATATGCCCGGCCACTTCTAGTGCCCCATCCATCAGTGAAAAATATTGGGGAGCAAGAGGATTAATGACTTCATTGTCAGAAATCCAGTATTAGCTAACAACAACATTTTCGAAAAATTGTGCTAGTAAAATGTAGGAAGTTTGTAAGAATGGTTACTATAAGAGTAGAGAAATTCATGTGAGTACAACACATCAGATTTTTTACGTTAGAAGATCTAGCACACCAACATGAATCATGCCAAGAACGTCTTGCAATACTTTTATCTTCCGATGACATTCAGGATGAACGTTGTGAGGTGAGAGTTTGATATTTACCTGACTTGGGCATGAAGTGACTGGTGCAGTTACAAAATTCTAGCATGCGCTCCCTTCGGCAGTTCACCAAACATCCTGTTGGAGAATATATGTCGTACACAGTCAAGTAATTCTCTTCAGGAAACCGACAGCGCCTCTTGGCAATATCTAAGCCCTGCACTTCTGGGTCATTGTGGATTTCGTTCACCCCTAACCTGGCAAATATCACCGTACCTAACTGCACCTCTATATACTGGTATGCCTGTAGAGTAACAATAGGAACATCCGCATGTGACTGAGGATAAACCTGAAATAAAAAGGAAAAATAAAAGTACACAGTTGCACTCACATGATCTTCTCTACTCTTGTATTAACCATTCTTATAAACGGTTATTCCTATCTTCCTTGTGTTAGTTGAGATAAATATTTGCCAAAAATATTTTATTGCTCGTTTTCTTGCGCGCGCGCGCGCGCACACACACACACACACACACACACACACACACACACACACACACACACACACACACACACACACACACGAATTAATTAATTTATATTCCTGGTTTTAAAAATAAGTAATAGCGATTTTCATATACACAGAGATCCAAAGAGAGACGAACCGCTGCGCGGTGTTTCTCCACTGCAGACACAGAAACCCGTTGTTATACACAAGGTCATGCGGTTGACTTTTTTTTCTCTGCTCTGAAACTGAAGTATTGAGTTGACGTGATACCGTGTTATTGAGTTCTTACCAGCGTGCTGTATTATTTTGTCCTGTACTTAGTCACAAAGTGTATATGGCTCAGCATTTGTTTTCTACTGCAGCACAGCGTGCATTTATTTAGGATTGTATGTGTTAACTCAGTCAGCTCGCCAAGCAGGGTTGCCAACCCGTACGATAATTATGGGGGCATACGATAATTTGAATGTATGATAGTATGATATCGGCGAAATATAATTTTCACTGGTTTGTCACACCAGCGAAATGAAACTAATTACAAATAACACCACTTTTGTCCTCATTGTCTGTCTCTACCCCATAGCTACTAAGCCTACTACTCTTTATCCTCTTATTGCCAGTGTACCCAGATCTGGTAATCTCAATGAAGAAGGCACTGTTCAGAAAATTGACGATCAATGTAGAAAACTCGGAATACGTGATATTCCGTGTGAAATAAAGAACATGCCTGAACCTGACAGTTTCAGGAGTGCTGTTAAACATGTCACCTTGATGGAAATACTGATTTCAAAGAACTAGCGGCCTTTGCATTATCAGAGGATTCCTTGCCCTACAGAAGCTCTTCTTGTGAAAGAGTTTTTTTCTAAATTGGGTTTAATAAAAACCAAAGTTAGAAACAGATTGGCACTAGATACGGTAAATGAACTCATTTTGTCGTCTCAACTTATGAAAGAACGTGGTAGATCTTAAAATCTGCAAGTCACCGAGAAGATGTTAAGGTTTATCTCAACAACAAACTTGTGCAATGCTGCAACCGTTGAGGAAGCTGAACTTTCAGATGAATAGTGTGAGAAACATAAGTGCTAAATTAAGTAAAAATTGAAGCTATTAACAGTGAAGCAACAAGATTCTAAAATAAGAACAAATTAGAAACTAAAAACTTCACTTATCTTAGTAATGTTGATAAGTGAAGTTTTTAGTTTCTAATTTGTTCTTATTTTAGAATAAGTGCTAAAGTTGTAATATTGTTGAGATCATCAATCTTGTAAGTGGATATAATAAACATCGTTACTCTTATATTTTCATAAGTATTATACTGATATTTTTATTGTTTTAACGTTTGCTTTATGATGTACGATCATTTTGAATCCAAATATATAATTTTGAGTGGCTGGTACGATAATTTTACTTTTGAATGTTGGCAACCCTGTCGCCAAGTGAAAGTGCTAATTTCAGAATGATTTCCAGGTGATCTGTGATTTCCATCTATGGTGTAACTTAAAGCATAAAGTGTACAGGACAAACCCACACACACTGGAAGTATTAAAACAAAATATACGCTAGGAAATTGCAAGCATTTTTGAACATGAACTACGGAGAGTGATGGATAGTTTCCTAAAGAGGTGCCAAAACGACGGTGGCCAGTTTCAGCATCTCCTTTAATAACATTGGAAAGTAAAGCTTTAAAAGTAGTTTTAAAAAGGTTGTATGGTTTCACCCGCGCTGTTCTATGACAGCGGTAGTCGGCGACAAGGACCGAGGACGCGTACAGGCAGAACACAATACAGCCGGTTCGGAGTCTTTTGGATCACCCGTTAGTAGAAATAACTAACATTTAATATGGTAGTTATCATATTAGTTACCTAGCTGCTTAAATATCTACATTAGAACTTACCCTAGCTATTTCCGGACGCAAGCGCAACTTCAGCTCGCCTGGTCCTGTGCTTCTGTTTGATTTCATGTCCAAGGTGCTCGGGTATCTTGATGAATGAGCATGCAAAACAAACGCATACAGGATTTTCATTTAAGGGTACATGATAGTTAAACACACTGATCTACACACGAAATATATGTCAGTATTGTAATGTGAACATCATCTAAACCATCACAGCTTAATCATGATTTTTGTACCCGGGGCTGATCCAGGGGGGGGGGGGGCCGTAACTAAAGAATATATATTAACATTGAGACAGAATATTAAAAGACCCCAAAAGAAAATCGTTTATGTGAATGTTTGTTAAGAGTGTAATTTGTTTTTGATGTTGGTATGAGTTGGTTAAATGACGAAAACGTGTTACTAATGTTCATTGTTACAAACAATTAAGTTTGTTTAAAGACGTCATAAATATTTCCATATTTAATTTTAATATATATGTATAAATAAAAGAATTATATGTGTTCAATATTAAAAGCGAAAGGAGGATAGCTAAAGATCGCTTCCCTAACAATGCGGGAACTATTTGATGAACGCATACGCGGATGTACACTAAAGGAAGTGTAATGCATCGCCAATTGTCTAGTCATTAGCGTCTATGTGTTTGGCGTAGATGGACGTATTTTTATGTGTACGCGTCATAAAATAGTGAAAGTAAATTTACTAAGTGTTTAAAGACCGTTAATTTGTGTAAAATAAGTAAGACATAGCTAACTTTAATAAGTTAGTTAATACGAAGTGCGCAAATAAATAAAAGGACGTAAAATAGACGAAGTGTAAAGTGATAGAAAACACTTTTAGCGAAATATCGCTAAATTTTTAGGCATTAAATCCCGGCGATGCTAGGGAAGTCGATCCACTGAAATAAGACTTACTACTGTAATACGATTTAAATACTGTGGACAAGAAGGTGCGAATAAAATATTTCACCAAAGTTAAATCCGGGTGTATGTTCATTCCATCCAGTACCACGACCCGAGATAACGGAAGAGTCAAAAGCTCATCACCATCACATTCGTAATACATAAAAAACAGCACCAACATTAATTCACAAATATATTCAATATATTCAATCTTAGCTCAATTTTTGTAATGCATAACATTGTAGTTTCTAAATTGTACGTAAAATATGGAAAAACTGCTCCATTCATTTTACAATTCGTATGATAGTTTAGTAGCTCAGAAAGTTTGAGCTTCCTAGATGCAATAGTTTCGGAGAAAATGTGCCTACATGTAGAAAGTAAGTTACGGGAACATGGAAGAAACCTATAACGAAAAAGGGCGTGGCAGATGCAGCAAGTTATTTAAATGCGATTTTGAGAACTATAAAATGTAGTACAGCCACCCATATATTGTGTGTTAATAGATGCGGAAAGAATTTAATTTTAATAATAAAAAGAACAAAATATGTATTTTTACCTCAGAAACTACAATTCAACCTTAATGACTCCCAAGAGGAACGGGTTGAACTAATGTGTTAGAAAGCAAATCTTAGGGCGGATTTCACTGACCATTATATTGCAACAAAATCGTCGAAATGCGAAAGTCTACGGTGCATTACTTTCTTTTTAGTTCTAGCCACTTTAATAAACATGTTCAATTAAAATAAACTGAACCACGCTACTCTACAGCAGTTCCTATGAAGACAGTTAAATTTCAAGCTTTACCAAATAATTTGTTGTTGCAGAAACATTTTTGAATATATTTTTCATAACATTCAGGTTAATAAAAATATAACTCTAAAGCTAATTTCTTGTATTTTGTGGGTAATAACTTTCAAGCTAATACATCGAATACCTTCTGAGAAAATGTATCCAACCCAAATAATATTACTACCTGCTTCAATTGCTCAATTTACATCCTTGAGACTGGAAACATGTATTAAGGGACACTGGGAGTGAAGTTTGAAAATTCCACATTTCTTGATAGATTTTTCCGACATTTTTACTGTGTTTGTATTTATATGAGAATAGGAGTTACACCAAATTTCATTAAAATTGGATAATTAGTTTATGATATATAAATTATTTTGTGAATTTAATAGGCACCTATTCAAAATAGAGCTCGCGTCTATTGACTTTTCAAAATTCATTTATATTGGCAGAACTGATACTCTAAAACATGGGTAACAATTGTATGAAGAGATATATCAAATACGTTTGCTGATTATGCTGTACTTATTTTTTTAATAACAAAGAAAATTTAATCTTAAAAATTATTGATTTTTTTTCATACAAAAAATGTTTTTGGAATTCATGTTAATGATAACATCAATATTGAAGCATAGTTTTGTTTAGCTGCTATTTATGAATATTTTTGGAAATTTTCATTGAATTTGAAGCAAAACTCAGGCGCGAGCTTCTTTTGGAATGTGCAGAAATGTAGTTTTGAGAAAACCAGGCTTTTATATAGGAGCATACTGTGTACGTTAAGGGAAGAGCGCTATTTGAAAGGGCCGTAATGACCACATGGAGTGGGGGATATGAAAAATGTTAGCTGATCCAAATGCACCGGTGTTCCAGGAACATTTTAAGGTAAAATCACAATTTTCGACTTTTTGACAATTTTGACCAAAATTTCACTCCCAGTGTCCCTATTAAAGAATGCAGCCTTCTCTAAAATACGAGTACTTCACAGAAGCTAATGTTTACATTCCTTCATTCAGTGCGCTTGCGTAAGCAGAAACGAACAAATGTAGAACATTCAATCGATGTTCACTTCATGCTTTAAATTTACTATCTTTCACAAAAGTAAATAGCCGTTCAAAGGACGTGGCAGCCATGTCACCTCTTAGCTCACTCACCTCACAGTTTTAAAAAGCAATATTTCAGCAATCCATCTACATTAACGGGCAAACATTGCAAATTTAACTTCAGTAGGTACATCTGCAGAAAAGGTGTTCTTACAGTGTTTTATTAAATTGTGGGCTAGAACTAAAATGATTCCAGTGTTGAGTGCTAGACTTAGAGATGTGAGCTTAATCAGCGAGATCGACTTCATGTGTTGTCTATCAAGTCGACAGTTCTCAGCGTTTGTACGTTCTATGTTCCTACTGTGATTTCGTTATTATTGCTCCTTATACATGGAGTGAATAAATTCAACTTTGAGTTGTATTATGAGGTCTTTCTTATGGGAATATGATATAAGCGTATCTATCCTTGTTTACTCACTCCTGCTTAAAAACTAAATTCAGTGATGCAAATAATATCTTACTTGAGATTCAAGTTGTTAATAGAGAAGCATGGTCCGATTTCCGTTTCTAGTGGTTGGAAATGTGTACAGCAATCGAATTCCTTGTTGTTCCAGAAGCAGCTGTGGAACATCCTGCTACAGTTCAGTCGAAACTGAAACAAACATAAAGATTGCGTCATAATAACGAATGTTATTCTTATTCACTAAAGCCGATGTCTGACAGTCCAACTTTTTGGTCCAAAGCATTGTGAACAACAAAAGTGCATCGTGAGACATCGAGAGTTGGATACAATTTTGTTGCATACAATTTCTATCCAACCTGTTTGTATACAACGCGATTGGACGACACATTCGTACTCGCTGACAGGCTGGCCGACTCACTCTCGTAACTAAAAATTAACTGTACACGACTTACACAACTAAACAACTCAACTAAAACTGACTCAAAAACTAAAAACTGCTCTCTTACTGCTCGCGCTATGGTCCTATTTATACTGGAGCTGATGTCACGTGACCTTGGAGACCTTTCCATGTGCACATGGCAATTATTCAGTGAGAATCAGCGCGAAGCTTCTCAGTACCTTTTGTTCTTATCGCGCATTATTATGGTCACATACACACACAGCCGCTCCCGATCGCTTCCCCTTCTCGTCCGTATATTGTTATACGATCAATGTCACTATATACAAATGGAACTTGAAAATATCTACGAAACAAGCAATGATGAACATCGGGATAAGTTAAATGAAAATGTCCACGAACCCATACTTCAGATTTTTATACAAATGGTAACGAGGAGGAAGAAGAAGAGTTTCGCCATACATTTCAGCAATTTAAGTCCTGCAAATCATTGGGTTTGGCAATGTTCTCAAGGCCTATATTCAGTAAAATCATTCGAAACACGGCAGCACCAGTTATTATAAACCGAACAATACACACTTTCCTCATTATTATTCACTGGTACACATTCCTAACACTTGTACCTGTGGATCGAACCAGTACGTTTTTCGGTGTTCACACTAACTGCCTCAGAATCTCTATTGGAATGGTTTAAGTGTTCAAATTCACAAGGATGGATACCACGTTTACTCATTTTCAAAGCAGAATTTGAACTCCTCTTTCTCACCTAGTAGGTATTAACGCGTGAGCCATTTAAAATACCTGTCTTGTCTGAGTTCACGCATCAAATCGTCAACGAGTAACACGAGAATTACTCACGTTGGGCTGGCAAAACTGCCTGCATTGATATATATTCTAGCCAAACTACCGGCTAATGTGGCAAATGAAATATTCATTTGTGTTTCATTCCCCTTTGAAAGTAACCTAAAATAGCTTAAACAGAACTTGCTATTTAAATACAACATACCATATCGGCGAACTTCCGCAGGTTCATCGTAGGACACTGATCTTCACAATAATGCTCGCAGTTGTAGCCAGATCCTTTATAGTTTATTATTTCATACAATGCATCTAAAGTATCTGTCTCGACGAGGTGGGGATAAAGCCTGCCAACAAAGAAATACAAACATCAAACCTGACAGATGAATTTTCTCCACTTCACTTGATTGAACTCGCATAAGCAGGACTGCAGAAATAAGAAATAATTGTCACAGCTTTAAATGTAATAACATGGTAACTAATGCATTTTTGTATTTATTTGGGTAATAGGAGCACTGTTTCAAAGGACAACATTTACAGCACAAGCAAATACTGATTACTCCTAACCTAGAACTTCTTCACAAATGCTAAATGTAAAGTTATTGTGTTTGAGGCTTTCTTTTAGAAACATGAAAAGTTGAAATCAATTTGCAATTGTGTTCTTCAAATTTAAGGAAAATATGTTGGACTTAAATGTGCTTTGATTCAATAATCGGTAAAACATACAAATCATTAACATCGAATTAAGATCCACAGGGATACCCTTCCATGCAGTTTAAGTAACTTCGCTGAGTCGATTTTTTACTTTCTCTACTGGTAAGTAGGGGAAGTATTGTATTCCACCCAAAAACTCGATGTCGAGATTTCACCGGAAATATATGTTTTGAGGCCCGCTGAATAAAAAAAAAACATTTTTAGAAAAAGGTCCGTGTGTGTGTCAGTCTGTCAGTCTGTGGACAGCATAACTCAAAAACGAAAAGTCGGTTAAAAACCAAAGTTGGTAATTAAGTTTATTGTCTTTCAAGGATGTGACACGAAGATTTTGAAGAAAATATCCCCACCCTAAACTACCCTTTACATGGAAAATTTTTTGAAAATTTTGATTTTCTTGAAAATGGCTCTAACGATTTTGATAAAAATGTCCTATGTTTGAGATATTTTTATGACAAGTGAAATGTATATTTTGGATTTTCTGGCTATAGCTCCTGTAGTCGTATTTACTCTGGACGACTTTTGCATAACTGGTAAACCGTTAGAGATAGACCAAATCATACCATACAAAAAATGTAGATCTTGCTAAAATACACAATTTATGTGCCAATAAATTTTCCTGTAGGGTGAACCGTTTCGGAGATATTCCTTGTTATGTGTATGAGTTTCGGAAAATTAACTTTCGTGAAATGGATCATCGTTGTTCATTTTTTTATATGTTAAGTGTGCAAAGACAACAGAATCTCAAACATTTGACTATCGCACAAAGACTACTGTATTCTAACATTCCCCTTGCACCTACAAGGAAATAAGCAATAAGATAATTTGTATAAATGTTTATCTGAACTAACACGAAGAAAATATAGGAATAAGAGTTTGTAAGAATGGTTAGTACAAGAGTAGAGAAAGTCATGTGAGTGCAACACATCAGATTTTTTCGTTATATATTTATACCTTTCAATTACACTATACACCAATGTTTTTTCCTTCGCGTGTGAAATTTGACGATTTCTCTTGTTTCTTGTTTTGCACGATTTTTCTATCGTACTGCGCCCTGTCGAATGTGTCCGAAGCTGAAAAACAAGTGACTGATGCTGTCTATAAGCAGTTATTTTTAGCTGTTTTATGGCGTTACCAAACATTACGAACTAAGATCAAAGTTAAACTGAGACTCGGTTATCTTAGTTTTATTGCGATTCTACTCTGATCTCGGTTCCTGTTATGACCTTAGATTGTATCTCATCTCCAGTCAATGATATTTATGCAACCGCGCCACATATGAGTGCATGAAATCGTGCCGATAAAATATGCATGTTTATAGTGGTAAGTAAAGGCCGGAGGCTGTGCGTTTTTCCATCGGTATACTGCACATGGGCTTTACTGTTATCGCTCGCGCATGTAAACAACTGCAGGTAGGTACAGCCTGACCATGAAAACCGCCTCACTGCAGACAACCTACAAGCATCATAAACTATGCACTTAAACGCTTATATTTATTAACTATAATAATGACACAGAGTGCATTGCACTGATTACAATGTACGTTCGTAAATTATTAAATGCGAAATGTCGACGCCTATCAATGAAGCAGTTTTTAAACAGTGAAAAACTTCTTTCTACGTCACACGATGTCAGAGGTGCAAATGTAAGGAATTCCACTCTGTCCCCTGGCGTGTTTTCCTTCTTACTCATTTTCAAAATTTCGCACATAGCTTGATTATCAACATGTTTGTTCAGAACTTTCTAGAATTTAGCTCTCACCTTTTCGATAAATGACACAAGAGGTATCCTATTAATTGAATTACCTAAGTCTTCTATTATGCTTATGCTCTTGGATATTTCCAAACCTGATTTTTCTAATTGTTTAATAGCTTTGGACAACACTGCAAAATTGTTGGATATGAACTGAAGATTCTCAAATAGTTCATGCGATATCAGAGTCTTTGCAGTTGCAATAGCAGATGAATCTACATCGCATAGAGCGCTAATAATGTTTACAATTTCATGACGTCCTCTATCCAAGTACCCCATTTTGTAATTATTGGCGTCTGTATAGGTTTGCAAGAAAATGCTTCACTGGTTCACAGAGTACTACGTTACATTGTTTTCGATTCTTGCTTCTAGTGGCAGTTTCTTGCACATTTGATGGTCGCGCTGTACATCTGACGTCATACATACTCTGTGTCCAGCTAACCTGTATTGCATGCGAGCGCACATCCCTCCGGCCTTTAGTGGTAAGGAAATGCTAAACTTATCTACTTCTTATCTACTTATTGATAGATATACTAGACAAAGTAGGGCTCGCCTTGATCATTGATCAAACCCCCAGTGTCTGTGGCCAAAACTCTGCGGTTCATTGCCCAGATTGGATTTGCTACGCAAGTGTAACACATTTTTAATTCCTTTTTGAGGTTTTAAACCTGTTTTTTTTAACGGGGATACATTTTACCTTTCAATGTTTTTACAATTTTGTATTTTAGTTTTTTTAGCTTTCAACTTTTACCTCTTTTTAGTGCGTTGCTCTTCAGGGTTTTATTTTATCGTCTTAATCTGTAAGCTGAGGTTTTTAGCTGTTTACGGTTTTTATTGTTATTTTAAGGTTCAACTTTTAGCCTGAAAAGTTAATGAGTGTTCTTAAATTTTAAACTTTGACCTAGGGCCCAAATGACCTAGCTGTCGACGGGCCCTTAAACCCCACTCACTCACTCACTCACTCACTTGATCAAACTTGTATGCCAGGATACTATTGCATATAGTTACTTACCGTTTAATAATTTCATCGTAGTGTGATACATTGTCCATTTCACAGACGGTAATGGAAGGAAAATCGGTGTCCCAGTTAAGATAAGTAGTCTCCACGCCAAAGTTGATAGGGTTTTCCTGAAAATTGTGCCATAGCTCGCCTATAGTAACTGCCGATCCATACCATGACAATGTTACGAACCCAAGCCAGAAAAGTCTGAAAAAGACAGTAATGCAACATTTAGTCGCATTGTTCATAAAATTAATGTCTTGTCAGAAGCAATTTAAGAGCCTAGTGTCACAGCCATAGTCTTGAATCGAGCGGACAAATTTCATTATGCATAATTGAATAGTTTCATGACAGCTAATGCAATACTTCTTATCTGATTACCGACCCCGTATGGACCTACAAGCCTGTGCCCAGGGTGAGATGCCTGTCGGGGAGGAGACGAACCTATTCACTGGACAAAGTGAAGACCTGGAAGCGGGTGGTCAGCTCAGAGCCGGGTATGAGTGAGGAATGCAGATGAAATGGATAATTGGCGATGGAGTAGTTGGAATGAGTGGCGGGCGAAACTGAAGAACCCGGAGAAAACCCGCCCAGACGCCGCTTCGTCCACCATGAATACCATAAGCTAGTGAGAGGTGAACGGTGTAACCGCTCGGCCACGGCGCCACCATCTGATGCAATACAGAATCCTTAAAAAGAGAACTTGGTCTTTTAAGCACTATTCTATGTTCAACTGTTAATCACTTCTATTACGTACAGCTTTCTTTTAATCAGTGGACCTGTAGGTGATTCACTCAAATTTGGTTTATTTTGCTAGTAATTTTGAGGGTAGGAGTGTTTGGCTTAACCCTTTATTGAATAGTGTTACGCATAATTCGACAGATGTTTAGTCAAGGTTTTAGCATATTTTAAGAGTTTTTATTTTCATTTCACACTAACATTTACCAGTAAAATACAAGTGTTTGTAACCTGTGTATATATGTTTTATTTAGAATAAAAAAGAAAATCCATGCTACAGAAACCAAATATAACGTCATCCACGCCTTGCCACACGCCTGTTATTTTCGTGGACCCATCCCATCCTTTACCACACTCGTATTTGACTGTAGTGGTTGAAATCTTTTTTCTTCTTTTTACGAATTAGTGGAAAAGCGACTTATCAAACAAAATAATCATTGCAGTAAAGTGCTGATGTACTTTCTTTTCGAAATAAAATATTAAATTCTGTAGCTTATACAAAGCGAAATGTAATGAAGCTCGGCTTTTTTTTTTTTTTTTTTTTTGCTAGGGTGTGTCAATTAAAACTGCTGTTATAGCACAGTAATTTTGGAGCTAAATTATTAAAATCAATAATTGATCAATTGGTTATAGCTCAAGATTATGATGACATAGAATATATAACTAGAAAACTTATGGAAGAATACACTAAATGGGTTTTAAAAATAAATTTGGAGAAAACACTATATATGTCTTGTGGGGATGAAAGGAAAGACTTGATTTTGGAAGATGGAATGGGACGTATCAAAGGACGAGAGGAATGTGAATATTTGGGGGTTAAAATAAATTCAAACTGCAGTCAGGAAAATGACATAAAATATAGAATCCAGAAAGGTAGATCAACAATAGCTATGTTGAACGGAATTTTGTGGGATAAGGCATTAGCAGTGGATACAAAATTACAAATCTACAAATCTATAATAACAAGCACTATAATTTATGGAGTGGAAACATGGCACCTAAACACAAACCTGAAATTCAAATTTCTTTCTACTGAAATGGATTGTTTTAGAAGATCCTGTGGGTATTCTAAATTAGAGAAAATTAGAAATACAACTATTAGACAAAAAATGAATGTTAATGATACATTATTAGATTTTGTAAAATACAAACAATTGGAATGGTATGGTCATACACGTAGAATGAAGGAAACAAGATTGCCGAGACAAGTTTTGGAATGGATTCCACCAGGGAGAGGAAAGAGGGGAAGACCGCGGAAAACCTGGATAGATGATATAAGGAGTAGTATGAAGGAGAAGAATTTAGAAGAGCGGGATTGGGAAATAAGAGAAGAATGCAGGAAGAAGATACGTACTTAAACACTTTAGATTCAGGAAGATGTGATCTCACATTTTAAACCTGTTGATAAATAAATAAAATTATTAAAATCTAGGGTAAAGGCGGGGCAAATGGACAGAGGGGCAAACGGACAGCTTCTAAGTAATTTTAGCGCATTTTGACTTCCGAGGTTGGTAACAGTATATGGTGTGATGCAGAGTGTTCATCTGGCTTCTGTTGATCAGCTGTATAAATATTTCCTGTGTAGACCTTCCAGAATTGTTGGAATCCAGCTTCAAAGCTCTGCAGGTAAAAATATACGTCTATAAATTTCTGAAACTGTAAGAAAATGCACTGAGTTTGCAAGGATTATGCGGATTATGAGGGCTTCTAGAAACTTCTGCTACGTGTTACAGTCATCATAGGGAGTACCTTGGTATGTTGTTATGCTTACTGGAACCAAGGAGCTGCTGCTCTCTCTCAGGGAAGCTGTATATTAAGGGTGTGTAGAAGGGGGCAAACGGACAGCTTGCTGTGGGGGCATACGGACACGCTCTTATCGAAGCTTTCTGGGAGACAGATATAATTGTGATCCACATAAAAATGTTTTCCAAAGTATTCGCTAACTAAAATAGGTTGTTTATGATTTGTAGTTATTGTTCGGAACCGGCAAAGAACTTTAAATCGCTGTACATGGAGCAAAAAATGCATGTCAGGTGCTGTGAAAACTGTAAGAGAGAATGGAATGCCTTTGTGGAATAAACTTGGTAACATTTTTAACTGTGATGAAACAGGGCTGCAGCTGATTTAAAACAAAACAAAAAAAACAACAACAAACAACAAACAAAAAAGTGATATCACAGCGCAGTAAGAAAGATGTAGTGAGCCAGGCAAGCTGTGAAAAGGGTGAAACCATTAGTGTGATGGCATGTGTCACAGCAAGGGGGCAATATGTGCCCCCCTTTATAGTAATGAAAGGTCAGCGATACAATGAGAATTTTGAGATTGGCATGCCTCCAGGATCTAAAATTGTTCTATCAGAAAGTGGCTACACGAAGTGGGAACAATTTGCACAATTTCTTTACCACTTTATTTCCGTGAAACCTAGTAGAACTGTGTCAGTAGATTCAGGAGCTGCAGAATTTATCCTTTCAATCCCAACAGTCTTACAGACCATGTATTTTGTCCAGGACAAGTTCATTTACAGAATTAACAACATGAAAATGCAGAACCTGATATTGAAAATGAGATCCTTGAAGCTAAGAATGAGGCACCGTTGGACATTCTTCAAGATGTAATCCCAGAGAATGGGAACAATTGCGAAGTTCGCAGTTCACCAACACAAGCAGGCCTGACTCAAGTTTCTACACCCTCGACAAGCTCGACTCGATAAGTCCTCATCCAATAACTACTCTGGAAATTAAAAGCAAACCAGGAACTAAAAGAATCTCGAGAAATTCTGAAGTTATTATAAGCCCAGAATTTATAAATGATCTGAAAAAGAGGAAGACTGTCTGTGCTAAAAAGGAAAAGGCGGTAGCAGCGAAAGCCTGGAACACTGGAGCTAAGAAGAATCTTGTCTATGAAGCAGAAGATATCTGGAAGAAATGCCGAAATTGCTACAAGGAAGGTGAGAATTGGGTTCAGTGCCTCAACTGGTGCAAACTGGTACCACGTTAAGTGTGTAGAGGCTGGAAATGATCCATATTTCATGTGCCACAATTGTATAAGTGATGACAGTGACTAAAATTATTGGTGTCCGTTTCCCCCTACAGAGTGTCCTTTTGCCCCTGTGGTTGGGGCAAACGGACATTGTAACATCCTTAAACTAATTAATATTTTTCTGTTCATGTATATTATTCCAGACTATATAATTTTCAGTTTTGTCAAATGAAGGTTCAGTGCTTCTGTTAAAATAATATTTTTGACTCTACAGTAAATAGTATGACCTTCATTATGAAAAATGTGCTTAGCCTGTCCATTTGCCCCGCCTTTACCCTATGCCTCCAAAACTCAATGTCTTAAATCTTGATGTTTCTTTATTATGGTTCGTAAACTGTCAAGTCCAATATAATACTATAGCCACCTGAACTAATATACTGGAATATGTAGGTCATAAAAATGAACATTTAAATATGTAAATAATCATTCCACCTTTTTCAGTAACGTACTACCAGCATAAAGATTAAATACGTGATTAATACAACACTAATTAATAAAAAGGCTAAAAGTGTCTAAAATTCACCAGTCGTATATATGTGCAATGAACCAAACTCGGACGGTGTTAATCAAGACCTATGAATAGTATTCTGCAAAGACATATTTAAGAAAGTAAAGGTAATAACACAAAATATCGCGTCTTTTAAAAATATAGGTTATATATAAACAACAGTCGTAAGTCCATACCCAATTTCTATGGTCCGAAAATGTCAAATCATGATTTTTTTTCTTTATCAAATAAAACGCAAATAGTAAAGAATATTACCTTTCAGTCCAATGTCTTCCTTTTTGTGCAATAAACCTGAGACCGTGAAAGGAAGTATTCACGAAATACTCCTTTACCATAGCAAAGAACAGCATTGTTGTGCTTCCGTGATCGCCGTTTATGAAATGACTCGCGCATGTCCCTCGATACATTAAAAGTGGCCGAGCATTCATAATTTATCAACTTTGGCTGACGCAGGCAGAACATACAAATCGGGGAGAAATCAAAGTCCAGCTTTTGTTGGCTAAATGAAGTATTCTAATAGGAACTATTAACATATAAAATATTAAATGAACAAGGGAAGCTTTATCTTGAACGCTTATAAGCTAGCTGGACTAACCAAATGTTCCATGGTTGTCGAGATTTCTGCAGAAATTGTTTTGAAGCCCCTAGATCCAAAAAAAAGTACAATAAGATCGGATGCGACACGAAGATTTTGAACAAAATTCCTCTACCCTAAACTACCCTTTGCATGGAAAATTTTTCGAAAACTTTGATTTTCTAAAAAATGGCTAACGATTTCCATGAAAATGCTATAGGCTTTAAGATAGTTTTATAGCAAATGAAATGTATATTTTGAATTTTCTAGCTATAGCCTGTGTAGTCCTGTTTACTCTTGATGACTTTTGCATAACTGGCAAACCGTCAGAGATAGATCAAATCATACTATACACAAATGTAAGTCTCATTAAACCATAATTTATTCCCAAATAATGTTTCATTTTGGAGATACTGCTTGTTATTCGTGTGAGATTTGCAATACTTCTCTCAAATGTAAGGTTGTTATTCACTTTTTTATCTTTTTTATCTCTTGCCGTGCAATGAGAACGGAATTTCAAAGGCTTCATATAGCGACCAGCTTTAAAAGATATGACTACCGCTCAAATATGCCCATATTCCCCTTGCAGCTACAAGAAAATTAGATCATTTCTGCAAATGTTTATCTCGACTAACATGAAGATAGAGGAATAAGTACTTGTAAAAATAGTACAAGGGTAGAGAAATTTGTGTGAGTGCAACACAAGAGATTTTTAATTCAGATGACGAATCATTTAATTTCATTTGTTCCTCACGTTCGGTATGAAGTTATTAGACAATGACCTAGAGGATTTTTATGGTTAATCCTCTGGTTCAGCATCTATTTTAATTTTGTATATCCCAGCTTTACCCATAGAGAACTCGAGCTATTGGAACTAGGCAGAATATGTATAAGAATTAGATATCGAGACTTCAGTGCAAATACCCATTTTATGACTCCATGAATACAAAGCTGGTTTATAGAAAAAAACCCAGAGAGAGACAGAGAGAGTGGGAGTGGGAGTATAGATGCAGGGAGAAAATTTCTGGGATTTATGTACTAGGACATTTTAAAAGTTGTTGTTTTCTAGTGCCTTGCATCTGGCAATGAAGCCATTAGCATTCGTGCTTTCCAATACTTTTGAACTGTAGTTTCTTCTGATCTTAATGCTTCACAGGTCTTCAAGTGGTCTTCGTTCATTTCTGCTGGATCGTTACACAGGACACATATTGGTGAGGCTGAGATACCTATTCTGTAGAGATGACTTGCCAAGCAGTCATGATTTGTCAATAGTCGGAAGGCTACAACCGCTGTTTTCCTTGGTCTCTGGGGGATTATATCTGGGTTGGAAAGTAGTGTAATCCATTTTTTATCTTTGACATTTGTTTCTATTTCTTGTAGGTATGAATGAGAAAATTTTTTAATGATCAAGCGTTTTATTGAGGAATATGAGAAATTGAATTTAGACTTCTGTTTTATTGTTGTGCCTTTCTTTGCAAGTGAGTCTGCAGTTTCGTTCCCCATGACTCCACAGTGTGCTGGAATCCATTGACGATGAACAGTCTTATTAACTTTTTGGAGTTGTGTTAACATTTTGTAGCATTCTCTAATGTTTGTTGGCTTCTTTGTAGTATTTGAACATATTCCCTGAATTGCAGCTTTAGAATCCGAAAGAATTACTGCCTTGTTAAATTTATTTAAGGGAAGATTTAATAATTGTTGGAGAGCAATGTGTATAGCCTCTATTTCTCCATCATAATTTGTTGTGTCTCTGCCAAGAGAATGATAAAAGGAAAAATGTGAACATGTAACTCCAGCTCCAGTAAGGTTTTCCTTCGAGGATCCATCAGTATATATGTGCAGCCATTCTTCTGTGGGATACCTAGTATTGATTGTTTCCAGAGCTAAAAGTTTTTGTATTTCTTTTGGTGTGTCTGATTTACTTATTTACTCTATTAATTCCAAACTGAAGGTAGGTTGTAATAATTCCAATGGACTTTCTCTTGTAAGTAGATTTTCTCTGGTGTTAGGAATGTTCAATTTTAAAAGTAATGGGAACACTGTTTAAATCAGAGATGCTAGTGGTGACAATTGTAATATTATATTATATTGAGTAGTGTGTGTTGCATAAAGCTGTAATATTGAGAGATTCGAAATAGTGATATTTTGTGAATACATTCATTATTTCTCACATTCAGTATGTAATATCGCCCTGAATCGAGAGTTAACCTCCAAAGAGCTCTAGATCAGGCTGACGAAGGTTACTCCGCAAGTGTCAAGAGATAAGTCCTTCCCTCCCCCCACCCCATCCTTAACTATAGTAGCATGGTTTAGCCCTTTATAGGATAGTGGTAAGTATACATACCAAATAGCATAAGGTGATAAATAAGCACCGGAATGTAAAGAATCTGACCTTTAACAACAGCTTTGCTGTTGCTAAATGGATAGTGGTCACTTGCAACACCACCTGCATTATGACATTGTTGGCAGCCCTGTACATTCTTAAAGGTGGTACTCCTTCCTACCACCATCCACAGGGCAGCCATCTTTCTCGGCTTTATTCACAATAAATGATTTTGCAGCACATTTTTCGCTGTTTTACGTTGAAATTAGTTTCACTGAACTTATGTATCATATATATTTTCATATATAAAGTATGTTTGTGCAATTTGCAATACTATTTATTTGAATGCAGTCAAAAAGAGCCAAAGAATACTGAATAAATTGTGCACGCTTATCTTTGCGTACAAGATATGCCCATCACTTTTAGTGAAGTTGTATAAAAAGTATATGATTTTGAAACATCAGGGATATTTTTCAGTTAGTTTTAGATATTAACCAATACTGACAATGAATCATAGTACAATGTTTTGATCTGGCTTTCGAGTTATTTTAGTTATCTTACGCGGTAACGGACAGCCATAACCTCAAAATAATTTTTTTTTTCCAGCATGGATGAAAGAATATCATACAAACAGCTTGAGTCTATGAATGAAGAGGAGTTCATTTAATTTTTGAACTCAATTGGCGATGATCAGGCTATGAATTATGATTTTGAAGGCGATTCCGATGCACATGACGCATTACCAATCACTAAACCAAGCTGTGTTGGGACGTCGTACGGCTCGTAAAACTTTTGATAACGGAGAGCAATTTGATGTGTCAACAGATAGCTCTGATATTGTTCCAGCTTTGTTTAAGCACTATTATGTACCAAAGAAAGAATAATGAAACCCGTGAATGTGTTTATGTAGCTCAAGCCACGAGGTGTTAGAAATGGTGACCACCATCCACTAAAGCAGCCCTGGGGGAGTGGTACACATTGAGTGGGACTGCGCTCACGACCTTGGGCGTGTGTGTTGGCTGAGGACGATGCAAACACACACCAGTGCAGTGACGTACCTTTCACAATGAGTGCAGGACGTGTTACGCCAACATTTAATCCCGAATGGGAAGAAAAGTATTTCGCCGTCTTCGAAGGTGGAAAATCACATTGTTTGGTTTCTGGTGCAACAGTGTCATATCCTTCACATTATAACATTAGGAGGCATTTCATAAATGCGCATGCGCAAGAATATGGTGAAGAGAAGCTGACAGGTGTGGCTCGTGAAAAAATGCTGGATCGTCTTAAAGAACATTTACAAGCCAAAAGTGACAGCACTAGCAAGACGATAGTTGACCGGTAAAGCATAGTTTGTGCCAGTTTTAAAATTGCAAACGAAATTGCCAAACCCTCTAAACCCCTCTCTGAAGGAGACTTTATAAAGGAGTGCTTGATAACTGCTGCTGAAGAAATTTGCCCTGATTTAGTGAATTCCTTTAAATCTCTCAGTTTATCTCGTCGAACAGTCACCAAGCGAATAGCAGAAGTTGCTTGCAATTTGGAGAAACAGCTGAAAACGAAAATCTGACAGTTGGTGTACTACTCATTAGCACTAGACGAGTGCAGTGACAGGAAAGACACGGCTCAGTTAGCTGTTTTCTTAAGAGGAGTTTATGAAAATTTCAATATCAGTGAAGAATTTCTAGATCTTGCATCGTTAAAGGACCGGACCACAGGTGAGAATGTGCTTAATGCTGTGCTAAAGACAATGGAACACTTTAATCTTCCATTGGAAAAACTAGTTTGTGTTGGAACCGATGGAGCGCCATCCATGATGGGTCATACGTCGGGATTTATAGGAAGACTTCGAGGTGTTCTTGCAGCAAAAGGAATAAACCCAGACGATGTACTACATGTACATTACTTTATTCATCGCGAAACATTGTGTGCGAAATCAGTAACGTTGGATACAGTGATGTCAGTTGTGCGAATTGTGAATACCATTAGGTCGAATTCACTTCGTCATAGACAGTTTCAAGAATTTTTAAAAGATATAAATTCTGAATTTTTAGATCTGCCGTATCACTCTCGAATTAGATGGCTAAGTAGAGGCAACGTGCTTCAGAGAGTTTTCGCGTTACGAAGCGAAATAGACATTTTTTTAAAAGATCAGAAAATAGACTTTGGAGAACTTAGCACCAAAGACTGGATTTGTGATTTAGCATTTTTGAGTGATCTAACGTTACACTTAAATACACTGAACACCACCCTACAAGGAAAAGACAATCATTACGATGATTGATGAACTAAAGGCTTTCATGGACAAATTGCGACTCTGGATGTATCAAATACAGCACACAGATTTGTATCATTTTCCAAATTTGAAATGCGTATTTATTAAAGAATCTTCTGAAGTACTAAACAAATACAAGACAATTCTGGAAGATTTACTGGAAGAATTTAAAATCCGATTTAATGATCTGAAGACCATGGACACAGAATGGAGGTTGTTTAACAACCCATTTGCATTCGATGTTCAAGATGCACCACACTCTTTGCAGATGGAATTAATCGACCTCCAGAACAACACACCTCTGCGGACTTTAGGACTGTTGTTTCGTACACTACCCAAAGTGAAGTTTCCAAATTTATGTCTCTTTGGCAGTCGCATTGTAGCTATGTTTGGTACAACATATTGTTCTGAGCAGTTTTCCAGTAAGCTGAACAATGTGAAAACTGCTTCACGCAGTAGTGATGAAAATTTAGTGCACATATTGCGATTGCAATGTTCAAATTTGCAGCCAGAATATGACGAAATAATGAAGCACAAAAGATTGTACGTTTCAACAGTGACTCAGTAAGTAGCACTCCAGGTTTACGTGATTTACGAAGTGTTTTAGTTTATTGCATATTAATATACTTCAAAGTCTTGCAAGTCTAAATAGCATTGTAAAATCTGAAAATATAACACTAAAACATGTATGTAAATATTGTATAGTGTTTAATTTTGTGTTTGTAATAAATTACAATTAAGCAACACGCGTACGCCACTGACTGGTTCATGTGCCTTTATTGCACGCACGTATGGGACGGTAGAAACCTGTTTTTTCTCACGTGAATACACGACGTCCCCAGGCCTGCACTAAAGGTTTTGAGTCAGCAGGAACAGATAGTGGTAGCTACAACTACCACTACATTTTGTACCTTTGTAAACTCAACAATAAAATATATTTCAAGTTTACTATAATTATATTGATTCATGTACCTTCTGTATTGCTATGGATATAAAAATATGAATATTTAAGGAATTTTTAGTTTTATTCTATAAAGGGTTAGCTAGAAGAACCGGTTTCCCTTTGTTTCCCCCACTCTTCCGCTTTCGTGATTCACTGAGGGAGGGGAAGTAGGGGAGTGTTTTCACACCTGGTGAGTAACATTCTTCAGCCCTGCTCTAGATCTATCAGTGAGAGAGATATTCGGAAATGATCCTGCAAATGGTTTGAGCTGTCTTTCAAGAATTTGACAACGAATTGTTAACCAGGCAGGAGGCTATAAATAAAGTCTGTAATGTTAAAAGTAGCCCAAATACATAATAGTGTCTATTACTTTTCGAATGCCCTAGTAATTTTTTTTTTTGCAGAAGTGACCGACAAACTGATTAAAACATGTTTAATGTATTGATAGGACGAATAAAATATGAACCGTTTCAAAAATAACGTTTAAAATCCTCTGCATTTTCTTTTAGTTTCATTTAACTGGGCAACCCATAGAATTTATCACTGTTCATCTTAATTTCTTGTAACTAAATTTGAAATGGCAGCTCAGTCGGTTACAGCAACCACAGTAACACCCAATTTATCACTGCTGGTAATACGCTTATAGAAATTAACGACTGATACACCTAGATTACTTTTCGAAGTACAAGGACCAGGTACAATTTCTTCACAATTTGGGAAAGACCAGCTTTGCCTTTGGAATTCCATATTGAAATCAGTTATCCTCTTTTTAACGTGTTAATCTTCGAGTTTTTTGCAAGGATGCGAAACGAAAATTTTCAAGAAAATTACTCCACCCTAAATGTCCCCTTAAGAGTAAGAGAAAGAAAATGCCAAAGAAGTTAAGTTAGGGTAGGCTCCATGGAAACATTTGTTCTAAGCATTGTGCGTATCTCTGCTACTACATGTGACGGATAGATGGTGTTGATTGGTCTCGGCCTACGCCTCCTGCGCACTTCAGCCGTTACCACCTGAGCCAACCCATTCGGTTACACTAATTTTCTTTATAAAATAACTAGCCTAGGAACTAAAAACAGACTGAATTGTACGCGTGCACCACGGTATGAGGGCTTGGACATATCGTGCAGTGTAAGAACGTCACGCAAGCATTTATAATTCATGATGCTAACACAAACAACCAGTTTATGTCATAATGCTCACGACAGCGATGATATCACGGCCACAAACCGTATGCTTTTTGATAATAGCTACTCTGATTTGTCTCTTTTCTCTTTCTCCCTTTTTCTCTCTTTTCGCTCTCCCTCTTTCTCTCTCCCTCATTCTCTCTCTCCTTTTTCTCTTTCTTCCCCTTTCTCATTCTCCCTATTTCTCTTTCTCTCTCTTTCACTTTCCCCTCTCTCCTCTATTTCTTTCACTCTCTCTCTCGCTCTCTTTCTATCTCTCTTCCTCTCTTTTTCTTTCTCCTTTTCTTTCTCCTTTCTTTCTTTCTCCTTTTCTTTCTCCTTTCTTTCTTTCTCCTTTCTTTCTTTTACTCTTTTTCTCTTTTTTCTCTTTTTTCTCGCTTTCGCCCCCTCTTTCTGTCTCTATCTTTTTCTCTCTCTAATATGCCATTGCACAATATACGTATTGTTGAACTGAAAAAAAATGTCCTTAGGCTCCATTTTAGTGGCGGGTGTATAACTGAAATGTTATTCTAGAATGTTGTGATGCTGGTCAGGAAAAGCAAATCATATGTAAATAATCTGATGTGTTGCAGTCGCATGAGTTTCTCTACTCTTGTACTAACCATTCTTACAAACTCTTATTCCTATATCTTCATTTTAGTTAAAATAAACATTTGTACAAATTATCTTACTGCTTATTATTTTCGAAAAATTTTCCATGTAAAGGGTAGTTTAGGGTAGGGCTATTTTCTTCAAAATCTTCGTGTCGCATCCTTGAAATACATTAAACTTAAATACCAACTTTGGTTTTTAACGACTTTTCGTTTTTGAGCTATGCTGTTCACAGACTGACAGACACACACGGACCTTTTTCTAAAAATGCTTTCTTTGGATTCAGGGGGCCTCAAAACATATATTTCCGGTGAAATCTCGACATCGAATTTTTGGGTGGAAAAAGGATAGGTGTCAGCCCATCTCCTTGTTTCAATTCACAATGCTCTTCAAACCCATCCGTTATACTTGCTCCTATTTTTACGAGGTATTTAGACTCTGACATTGTTATTTTCGTTAGTCTAATCAGTTTTTTTGCTATTCCAAAAATTTTCATTATTGAGAGTAACTTTGCTCTTTTGATACTGTCATACGCTTTTTGAAAATCTATATTTTATATATTTCGATGTTATGCTCCCATGACTTTTCTAATATGTTTTTAACTGTAAATATCTGGTAAATGGTTGATCTTCCGGAATTGAAGCCTGCCTAATACTTCCCAATTAAACTTTCTGTGGATTTCTGAACTCTATTGTTTATGAGTGAGGTTAATGTTTTATAGCATGTACACAACAATGAGATTCCCCTATATTTTGGCACTGTAGTTTATCTCCTTTGTTTTTATATATTGGTACTATTAAATTTTTCTTCCAGTCTGTTGGTCTTCTTTCTTCTATCCATATTTTTATGATTAGTTCATGCATTGCTTTTAATAATGTCTTCCTCCCCTTTTATACATTCCGATTGGGATGCCATCTATACCTGGTGATTTATTGTTTTTCATCTTCTGAATGACTATCGCCACATCTAATTGGTCCGATGCTTCATCTTCCGTCTGCAACTATTTATGCTCAGTTTCACATTGCTGTTCCAGTGTTAGATCCAAGTTTTGTTCCTTTGTTAAGGTGTTCAGGAGCTCCTGGAAATACTATTTCCATCTGTTTCTTCTTCGTTTGATGCTTATTAGACTTATTCGTGCTTTGAACTCTTTTTTCAATTGTTCCCACTTCTCTGTATGTTTTTTTTTTTTTTTTTTTTTTTTTTTTTTTTTTTTTTTTTTCCTAATTTGTTTGGCTTTAATGTTTCCTTCAATTTCTATTATACGTTCCGCGCCTTATTTTTTTAGAGGTAGGCGACCCTTCAAACGGCATGTCGCCTTAGTTTTGCGCTTTTGCGCTTATATAGATAAATCTTTTCTTTTGTCTACATAACTTATCTGCTACGGTAAGTTACGACTAACATTGTGTATAAGAAAGGCCTAGTTCATAAGGCCAGGTCTGGGCGACTCGCGGAATACCTTGAGCGACTTTCATTCTTCCTCACGTGCTTAATATAGTTATCAATGCAGGGCTTTGAGCAGGCTGCGCTCAGTGAGCACCAATTGCCCAGCCCTGCATAAGACCAAAGAAATATAAGACATATTTATACAATAAACGATAATTTTTAATAAACAGTAAATTAAGCTTCCAATTCGGCATAATATCTGTTATATTTTTATCTGTGCCGAGAGATGGGAATCTGACATTCTAGTTCTATTTTTGTGTTTTATTCACTTCGTTTCAGGAAGAAAGTTGTTCACAGATGTATGTACAGGTAAAAATTTCCAATAATGAACTAAATGCCCTAAGATGAGTATATTTACTTAAACGAGCAAGTTTAAACACCTGGATTCCTATGCGCTCTTTAAAAATATTTTAACAATTTTATACAGGGACATCACTGCAATACAATCCACTACTGTTAAGAACACAATGGTATTTGCAGCAAGTGAAGGCGTGCTTGGCAGGTAAGAAGTCCACGTGACGTGCAGAGAGGGTGAGCCAAGGTAGGATCATGAACCTGCGTTTGGTCATGGGTGATTTAAGTAGGTGCCAGAGTAAACAGCCAACACTTTCTACAACTCCTGTGAGTTTAATACCAAACTGTTATTATGACTTGTTCATTTCTATTACAAAGATAAGAAACAATTTTATAACCGAGGTTGGGGAGAACAATGCGCATGCGCCGAAGAGGCCATAGCGGCCATCAGCACACTGACATATAAATTAAGGCTGTGTAGTATGTAAATGTCATTAGGTCTGATGCCAGCCTTTGCTTCTTTCCTCGTTTCGTTTTGTTTTGTGGTAGATTCGTAAAGAACCTGTGAGACTGCCGATGAGTCATCAAAAGGTCATAACCGCTGCAAGTACCAGTCGGAGAAATCCCACAGTACAAGGCTTTCGCCCTTACTGAATATGTAATCCAATATATTATAATAAAATAAGCACTTCCTGTTACTAACTAAACTTCATTTCTACTTGGTGTGTTATAAAATCGGCCACAGGAAGACATTTCCAAGCGGTGTGACATTGGAACGAAGAGCAAGTATATCTGTTGGTGCAAAGTGAGGTGAGAGACGTGTAATACCATGTTGCCTAGATAAACGGCGCTGTGAGTAGAAAAAATTACATGTTCTGTTCTACTAACTATGAGATGACTCTTCTTCACATAAACTAGAATTATTATATATGCTCTCATAGCACAAAATCGAAAGTAATTGTTTATAATCTGTGATAAATTGGGTAATTAAAACACTGAGCATTAATATTACATCATACATAACGGTAGCTGTGATATTCACACCAGATATGTTTCCTGTCCTTCCTACGTTGCTGCATCCCGCAGGCCTGAAGCTATGTTCTCTTCCCCTGCGGCAGCAATACAGAACGCTGTAACGTCATACACCGTACTGCTCTTCAGTGGGAGCATATTCAGCTGTGAGATGACGTCACCGCGACACTGCCTATCCTTCCCTGTGCTAACCTCTCCCAAAGATCTGGCTATAACAAAATTAGCCAACCTCTAAGTGCGTATTTTGTAAATGTTTTGCGGATCCCTTTCAAAGCTAAATATTTTCAATAAATTTTAACACCTCAAAGTTTCCTGCTCAGGCACATTTATGGTCATGAAAAACTGTATTAGTCAGTTGTAGCGAACCCACGCTCCAGAGAGCAGCTGATCTGGTACCAGAGGACGGCTACTCTGGCTGTAAATATTGTGACACCACCAGCCTCACGTCAAAGAGACGCTCAAGGTCAAGCTACCTTACACCACGACGTTGCTATGCGACGCCCGGGTGATAAGAACAATGGACTGGCTGGAACAAAGACTGATTTTAGTTGTTCTACAAACTTCCGGCTGCCGGCTTGCTTACGAGAAGCTGCTCAAAAAAAAATTTAAAAAAAAATAAATAAAAAAAAATAAAGTTGGGAGGGTGTCACGGACTGAAATATGGAGCAAGGATAGCTCGAGGTTTTTATGTTTTTGTGTCTTGTGTAATCTGTCGTTCCTTTGTTTTTACTGCTTTCATATTATATTTGTACTGTTGCACATGAACGAGTAAGTAAAGAAGTTAATAAAAGATTCGAATACTCGAGTTTCCTCTAGTACTTAATTGATAATGGGATATTGTATACAGAAAACTTCCGGCACTTCGTGTTGGTTATTTATGCGAGTAAGCGAGCCAGCTAGTGTCAGCGCAGTTTTTCAGAGTCGAGTTTGAGTTTTTAAGTATTGAAGTACCTTTCTAGTTGAGTATTGAGAAAGTGTTTCGTGAGTGCATCGTCGAAGCCAGCTTTTTGTGAAGCAGAAAGAGTGGAAGACAGTGTACTGTTAACGTAACGAGGGGACAAAAAATCTAGCTACAAGGTCAGAACAAGTTCTTAATCCTGTTAACATTTAAATGACTGTGTTTCGTGATTCAGTTTTGGAAGAGAAATAAAGTAGGTATCTCACTTGCCATTTGTCACACTGGTGTCAGGAGTGGAATTTATCACATTGTCATTTGTCACCATTGCACATAATTAGCAAAGTGAAGTCCTGCAGTGTCGAATGATATTTACTATAGAAAACAAATGGACTGAGCTTAGTATTTATTTATTTATCTTTCATTGTTGTGTTGCAGTGGTAGACAATGAGAGTGTCCTTTTTGACTAGCTTAACTTATTAACAAAGTGAATCAGTGTCTTTAACGACTGTAACAGATAACACTATGCTATAAGCTCTTGGTCAATCCTTGTTGTCGATTTATCATCTGTTGGAATTAATAGCGTCTACGTAGTATAAAGAATTTATGTCCATGCCCAGGATACTCATATCCATGATCATTACTTCCAGATCCATGTCCATGATGTCCAGATTCCTGACCGCCATATCCAAATACAGGCCTGACAGGTCTCTGCTGGGTGTTCGTAAAACCTTCTTCAGGACTGTCAAGTTTGTACAGCACCGTATGTATAGAGTGTGCTGGGCACCTGACGACAGCATATGATTCATCGTTCACCTTCAAGAACACATCCGCATCCACGTCTTTCCTAAAAAAAATGAATGTACATATGTTAGCTTTCACAACATTTTCTTAAAAACGTTCATTCTTATATCTACTTCATGTTAATCGAGAAAAACCTCGTACAAATTTATTTCTATTTATTTCTATTTAAGAAAAGTGTTAGCATTTGAAAACTCACACGAATAACAAGAAGTATCTCGAAAACGCTTATCTCCACAAAAAAAATGTATATGTGTGCTTTAATGAAGTATACATTTTTATTTAGTAAGATTTTGTCTGTTCTGGTTTATCAGTTTTGCCAAAGTCATCTAGAATAAAGAGCTTCAAAGACTATTTCCCAGAAAGTTCAAGATATAAACTTCATTTTCATAAAAATATCGTAAATATGACATTTTAACCAAAATACTTAAAAATGTTTGAGAAAATCAAAAAGGTTCTAAATTTGTCATGTAAAGGGTAGTTTAGGATCGCAGGATTTTCTTGAAAAGTTTCGTGTCGCATCCCTGGAGGTTGTTATTCAACCGATTTTTACTTTCTCTACTGGTAGGTAGAGGAAGTATTGTATTTCACGCAAAAATTTGATGTCGATATTTCACCGGAAATATGTTTTGAGACCCCCTGAATCCTAAAAAGTATTTTTAGAAAAAGGTCCGTGTGTGTGTGTGTGTGTGTGTGTGTGTGTGTGTGTGTGTGTGTGTGTGTGTGTGTGTGTGTGTGTGTGTGTCTGTGTGTCTGTCAGTCTGTGGACAGCATAACTCAAAAACGAAAAATGGGTTAAAAACCAAAGTTGGTATTTAAGTTTAATGTCTTTCAAGAACGCGAAGCGGAAATTTTGAAGAAAATACCTCCACCCTAAACTACCCTTTACATGGAAAATTTTTCGGAAATTCTGATTTTCTTGAAAATGGCTCTAACGATTTTGATTAAAATGTCATATGTTTAAGATATTTGTATGACAAATGAAATGCATATCTTGAATTTTCTGGCTATAGCCTATGTAGTCCTGTTTACTCTGGATGACTTTTGAATAACTCGTAAACCGTAAGAGATAGGCCAAATCATATTATACAAAAAATGTAGGTCTCGCTAAAACACACAATTTATGTCGAAATAAATTGTTTTGTAGAGTGAACCATTTCGGAGATATTCCTTGTTATTTGTGTCAGTTTCGGAAAACTTAAAACTTTCGTCAAATGGAACATCGTTGTTAATTTTTTATATGTTAAGCGTGCAAAGTGAACGGAATCTCAAAGCTTTAAAACATTTGACTATCGCTCAAAGCCTACTGTATTCTAATATTCCTCTTACAGTACAAGGATATAACCAATAAGATAATTTGTACAAATGTTTATCTCAACTAACACGAAGAAGATATAGGAATAAGAGTTTGTAAGAATGGTTAGTACAAGAGTAGAGAAAGTCATGTGAGTGCAACACATCAGATTTTTGTTCCTGAGTTCTGCTTTTCAGTAACACATACGGAAACTTTAAAAATGGTTTTTGTTGTATTTATGGAGCCCCAAAATGTGTATTTGCAGTGAAATCTTGGTATCTCTGCCTACTACGCACGTGGTAGAGGACCGTGTAATGATATACAGCAGTCATGCCCAAACGCAGGCCAGTCTCTGATACTTCCCGCATGATACGTTGTATTTGGAAGGAGGGAAAAGTAAACCGACCTTTGCACTGTCCAGTGGCGGTATCTTAAGCTATGAGTAAACATTGTGCATAAGAAAGGCCTACTATGCATTCACAAGAACAAAGAAATTTAAGACATGTTTATACACTAAATGATAATCTTCAATAAACAGTAAATTAAGCTTCGTAATTTGACATATCTGTTATACATATTTTTAGCTGTGCCGAGGGGTGGGGTTTGATATTCTAGTTATACTTTTGCATTTTCTTTGCTTCGTTCGAGAAAAAAAAAGTTGCTCACAAATGTATGTAGAGGCAAACGTTGCCAATATATGAGCGCCAAATGTTCTAACACGAAAATATTTATTTTTAGGAACAAGTTTAAATACCTCGATTCCTAAACGCTCTTTACAAATACTTTTAAAAGTATTTTAAAGTGACTTCACTCCATTACTATCCATCAATGTTACGAGTACAATGACAAGTGAAGGGGTGTGTCGATAGATACAAAGTCCACGTGATGCGCGGGGAGGGTGTGCCAGATGGACTCGTGTTGGACATGGCTGATACACAGTGACTGATGTGATCAAATACATCACTTGAATATGATGTTGGATTTGTGGATCATTTGATTGTTTTCTTGATTGGGAGAAATTATTTAGAAGTAGCTGGCTATAGATGCTGAAGATATTACCTGTTGAGCATGACGACAACAATGCTATTATCAGGCTTGAGGAAAGCCACAGTTTCCACCAGTGACAACGTAGACAGTTGTGTGTGTATGCGCCTGGATCCAGGAGGCACGAACTTGGAGAAATGAGCCAGAGCATAGAACATGGGTTGCTTGTAAAATTCATCTGCAGTAGCATTTACAATGATCGGGGCATCCACGTAGTTTACTGCCCAGTTTGGACCTCCTTGCAGATCCAGTGCCATGTTCCAGTCCACCCATCCAGTCACCCAGTGGTTCATATCCTGTTACAGTCAAACTCGTTAAGAAACACAGATGCAAATCACTCAAGGGTCAAAAACTTCGTCTCTTTTAATAAAATTCCGATGATTCAACAAAACATAACCTAGGAAAGGTTATTTAGATTAGTTCTGGGCTCCAAGGAAGTCTGATTTAGCCAACATGTACATGTATACATATAATGAATTATATTACAGTGGGAAGACAGGATTATGGGAACTTCATAACGGGATATAAACACAAACCTTGATTCAAAAGGAAATTCCTTATACACAAACACATGATATATATTTTAGAAGCTAGAAATGAGTATATTTACTTACCTCTATGATGTTAGTGGAATAGTTTTCGGCACGTTCCCAATTTCCCAGCATCACTCCAGAAGACCCTCGGGGTGTGAAAGGAACTAAATTCCGAAATAAAATGAGGACATCAGTATGCGAACTACATGACACTATTAGAAACACAAGGTTTATTTGTAGTAATACCACGAGAGGGTTTCATACGACGATAATTTTGTGAGCGTGAAGCCTGAGAATAATCTTCCCAAATATGAAAACCTCGAGTGGTATTTGTTTAGAGTATTCCACGGAATAATTAATAATAATAATAATAATAATAATAATAATAATAATAATAATAATAATAATAATAATAATAATAATAACAGTAATTTAAAAGTAAACATATTACAACTTACAATGGCATTCACGCATTTTAATTAAGATTTATTTTCACAGTTGGCATTAAAATTCATCCAGCAGCCTATGTGAACAACTAATTTTAGCGTTTAATCCAGGAAAATGAGAATTTAGACATATGATGAATGTAAATAAACGCCCATTATGTTTGAAGAGTCTACTTCTGCTGAAGAATTTTAACAGTCACATTCCACATGATTTTCACTGTGTTTACAGCCCAATCTCCCATGATATTAGCCATCTGTTCAGTTAGTGTCTGAGCTGTGAGTTCATAACCTCTTTCGTTGCAAAACATCTGAAACTGATTCCGTGCACATGACCTGCTCCTTCCCGTACGTTTTGACTTCTCCTCTGCAGTTACAATATCAATATCCTCACTAGAATATTCGCCAAATCTTTTGTCCGCCATTTTTGAATGACCCGCTTATTGTTTTTACTGCGCATGCATACTTCAGATGTTCAGAAACGTAAGAAAATGTTTAAGTTGGCAGAACCACAAGGAGGAGGTGATACAAGCAAGGCAATAGTACCACAACCAAGAGGTGATAAACCGGCATGAGTGGAATAGTCAATTTTAAATTATGCAACTGTCCTGTTCTGTGGCACTACAGCCCTTTGAGTGTAGCCTTAGCCTACCGCCCGGCCGCTGGATCCCCACCTCTCACCCACTATAGCCGTGGTGTAGAGTGGGACGCGGTCAGCGTCTCCAGCTCTCCCGGCCAGTATGAGGTCTTCGTAACAGGAGTTGATCATACAGAGGAATCAACTTGGGTGATTAGACCGAAGCGAGGAAGTGGAATTTAAGTTTACGAAAGTTTGTAAGTAATTCGATTCAATTATTATTTTTAAAATGTTTAGTGGTTTGGTTTTATCTCTTCTCCGAACATGCCTTTTTTTTCATTTATTTGTTCCTTTAACTTCAATGATCATATCGACAACCTTTTATCTTTGGAACGTGTTGCCCATAGACAATAGTGTTTGCTTGTATACAGTGAATTTTGGATCTTTTGTGCATTAAATTGCAATTCATGCTTCCAGGTGTTGGGGAAAAATTCCCATTCCCCAGTCGGGAATCGAAACCACCACCTCTCATACAGCAGGCAGGTGCTCTAACGACTGAGCTACTCGGCCAGCCCAACACAAATATTTTGTTTTTTATTCCACTTTGTCGCCAGTATAAACTCACACCTTTATGTTCAGCTTTAGGATGGCGTTGTTGCCGAAGACTGCAAAAGAACTTTTCACGTCTATTATATAATAGAAGGTCATGAGTTGTAGTTTCCACAACTATTTAGTGGAGTTTGCTGTGTCGATTCTGAATCTGCTTGTCATTTAGTACTTAAAATTACTGCTTGAGTTGGTTAAACACAAAAGTAAACCAGTAATGCAAGAGAATAGCAACAAAGGCAACGCGACAATGAAATATGCTCAGCTGTTACTTTGGCAAAACATAAGAATTGATTCGAATCGTTCATAGCACTAGATTCCAGAGCTCAAGACTGTGTGCGAATACTAGATATGAAGATGGAAGCGCTATTACAGTAGTACTTACTGTTGCAAGACTCCGTGTAAAGCAAGAACTTGTCAGGGAAGAGATAATGAGTTTGACTAAGTGTAAGTTCCGGGTCTGCAGCAGTAATATTCAGATAATCCCAGTACCAGTGTATTCCAATACCAGAAATGTACTTCCTTGCCTTCTCGTTCTCCAGCACCTGCAGCAAAAGAATTCAACTTAACAATACTGGCTTGTATATTGCTTTCATTATATTTTCCTTTTCTTTTCCTCCACCACCCACCACATTTAAAGAACTAGAAATTATCTGGTCTTAACAGTTTATCATAGACAATAAATTAAAGGGTGATATTTCAAGTGTGCATTTTTACTTTCTCCACTACGTAAAGCAGAGGAAGTATCAAAAACGAAAAGTCTGTTAAAAACCAAGTTGGTATTTAAGTTTAATGTCTTTCAAGGATGCGACACGATGATTTTGAAGAAAATTCCTCCACCCTAAACTTTACGTGGAAAATTTTTCGAAAATTTTTATTTTCTTAAAAATTTCTCTAACGATTTTGATTAAAATGCCATGTGTTTGAGATATTTTTACCACAAATGGAATGCATATCTTTAATTTTCTGGCTATAGCCTATGTAGTTCTATTTATTCAGGATGACTTTTGCATAACTGGTAAACCGTTAAAGATAGACCAAATCTTACTATGCAATAAATATAGTTTTTGCTAAAATACACGATCTGTCTAAATGTTTTTATAGAGTGAACCATTTCGGAAGTATTTCTTGTTATTTGTGTGAGTTTTGCAGAACTCATACTTCTGTCAAATGGAACATCGTTATTCATTTTTATATGCTAACCGTGCAAAGAGAACGGAATTTGAAAGCTTTAAAAGATTTGACTCTCGCTCAAAGCCTACTGTATTTTAATATTCCCCTTGCACCTACAAGAAAATAAGCAATAAGATTATTTTTGCAAATGTTTATCTCAACTAACACGAAGAAGATATAGGAATAAGAGTTTGTAAGAATAGTTAGTACAAGAGTAGAGAAAGTCATGTGAGTGCAACACATCAGATATTTACTGTATTTTTGCTGTATTTCATTTACAGTTCTCTGTAATCCCCTAAGTTTAAGAATTGTATCCACCTACATACACTGCTCGTTTCTTCGTTTAAAAACAAATTATGTGCATTTGCAAAAAGTCATGGCTTGTGTATTCACCAGCGGAAAATCAATTTTCTATTTCGCTAAAAAGTGAAAATATGTCGAGTAACTCATACTATTATTAATATAGAAATTCCACTGATTGAGAATATGCAGTCTCAGTAGTTATATCGTAAATATCCTTGTTTGATTTATCATACAAGTTTACCAAAAATGTTGGACACACAAATGGCTTCATACACACATAAAAATATTTTGAGGGGGAGGGCTTGAAATTTAACATCCTTTAAGCTGGTAGGTCACATCAGTCTATGAAAAAATGAAATGGGTCACTTTATACTCAAATGATCCCCGGGTTCATGGAATTTAATGTTACCCGACATCGTTTTCTCAGGATAAGGGACAACACGTATAAAACCTTACCCTCACCCTAACCGAGATTCCAACTCGGAAGCTCTTGAGTGTGTGATAGACACAAAATAAAATATGTTTAAAAACATTTCATAATATGTTTCGAGCTTTTAGTAGTATCTAGAGCTGCTGCAACGAAAGCTTGCCAATCTGCAGGATGCACAGAAAACTATTTTCGTAAACGTACCGATATGTCTGTTGCAGGGCGACAATATCTAACAACGTCTGAGGTGTACATATCACAGTGAATGTGCAGAGGGAGTAGGCAGTGGGAGCGGCAAGATTTTATCCGAATAGTACCGAAGTTTCTCGCAGCTCTCGTTGGCAAGCTTCCGTTGCGTTGCATCCATGAAGTAAACTTATACGTAATGTCATTTCTCTAAGATAGATACAAGAAGCAAAACAGCCAATTGCATACAACATGTGTATAAAAGAAGACATTACTTACAAGATTTGGCCATTCTGGCAGGAAAGTTCGCTGATCATCCAACATGATGAGTTTCAAATGTCCATATCCATTGCGCTCCAATGTAGGACCCAAATAGTCTGCTATCCAATCACGTTGTTCTTCAGGTGTCCAGCCTAAGCTGTTGAAGGCGAAGTACACGATGGTGCCATGGAATGGTTCATTTTGAGCTGTGAGACCCCAGAACTGCAATCCTTGCTTCTTATATTCATCAAAAAATCTGAAAAAGTATACGAAATATTTCCTTCAATTAGTTTACTCTTTAGATCTTAAGTTTAATCATAAAAATCGAAGAGAAAGAAAGCATTATTTTCATTTAAGTATGGTGTACTTTGTTTTTGTGACGAAAAATATATCCACACTTTCCTTGAAATTAATGAAGACCAAGATGTACGAATAGTTTCATTAAAATAATGCTAAAAATAAGAGAAATGAAATATTCACGTAAAATAAAGGATAAAACAATTTTCGGATAAAAGGAGTTCTATGTAAGAAACTACAAAATACAACAGACTTACCTTATGTAGTAATCCGCCCACATCTGGTAGTACTTCCTGTTCAGACGAGTAAAGCCAATGGTACCATTCCGTAGCTCTTTCATCCATTCTGGAGAAGACCATGCCGAAGCGAAGAGTTTGATGGGAGATCGACTCATTTTCTGTGCCATCTTCACGAACGGTATCTGTAAACGATTTTACATTACAGTTTTAGCATACATTTGAATAATGGTCAACAGTTTTCTCTCAAGAAAGTTATGAGAACGCACTGATTCCTGGCCTGGCTGTCATTTCCATAGTCCTGTTTTCTGTTGCAGGAGTTGTATATCGTGGAATTTGTTATTGGCTGGTTAGATTAGATCCTTTTATATTAAGGCTTCCCCTCTCGCATCGCTACTGTACATATTGTGACGTCAGTCATGGCACACAACAAAGGAAGGATGGGGTCAAAAGTGTCCGGCGGCCGGCGTATTTGTAGAGATTCCAGAAAAGGTAAAGTTCGAGTTCAAAGTAAATATTGAAACGTACGCCCATTGTGATTAACACAAAGAGTGCATCAGCGTGCCCTATTCTGTCTCACTCACGCAAATACACCAGCCATTTTCTGGTTTAAAGATTTGTCGACCTAATTTTGAATAGTCAAGTTGTAATTCACTATAAACAACCAGATGGTTGTGCTTTGTGTTTGTTTCTTGGATTCAGATTGTGTGCATTATTAAGATAACTGCAATACTAATTTACATTGTTGATTTTGCCGTAATTACTTAAACTGGGTGGGAGGCAGTAATATATCGCATTAACTCGTGTAGCGCTTTAACGAAACACCGCAGCAAAAAACTTGCCTTAGCAAAAAGTGTTTAAAATAATCTTTTCTATCAGCTCACAAAGTTTGTTCGTCTAATTTTGGAGCACCGTGTATAAATATCACGTAGTACGAACACTGGTACTCTTCTAAATATATAGTCGTGTTGGTGTAGAAGAGCTATGCAACGCTCAAAGCCGTGTGATGGGGAGGTCCGGAACTACAGAGTAACTCTGAGAGCATATCATAGCAAACTAAAAGTATTCATTGGTTCTGTTAATCTGTGGTCGTTGTGAAGTGTTTTGTTAGTAAATTGAAATACTTTTGTGTTAAGTTTTGACAAGCATTGCTTTTTGTGTAAAGAATGTGGTCTGCGAGAAATAGCCTGGCACTTGTAGCTAGCTGATTCACTTACCTGCGAACGAGGCTAGCGCTATTTCGTCCAATCGACTACTTACTGTGCGATATGTTTGTAACACGATTGGACGAAGCAGGGCTAGCCTCGTTCGCAGGTAAGTGAATAACTTGACTGTCAAGTGCCAGGTTAGTTCTCGTTAACTGTAGTTAATAATGTTACTGTTTGTTATTTGAGATCAGAATTACCACCTTTGTAAGGAAAATTAAAAGGAAATAAAGAACAAGGTAACGAATTATGTGACTTTTTGTTACAATAGTATACCTTATAAGCATAATCTTCACTAGTGAGCTTAAAACCCTCCATTGTCTCGGTCTCTGCATCAAGATAAGTATAGTTGTATGTGGAAAAGTCGGAACCACCAATCGGGATTCGCAAAAAGGTGTAATCGATGCCACCTTCTCCATAATACTGCCTGAAACAAACACATTTCCTTTTAATTAAAATGCTCAGAAGTTAGCACTTAACGTAGAAGCCATGAAGAAAAAAATATTTTAAAAGGTATTAAAAAAATTAAAACTATGATACTGATTTTATAACATTATTTATAACTACAGTAAAATAATAATTACTAGATATTATTTACAACCGTAACAAAAAAGCACTGTACCTAAAACTAAGCTGTTTCAAGAGCGAAGAATACAGATTTTAAAATTTAGCGTCTTAAAAATAACTTGGAACGTCGTCTTTAAAGACACGCTGTATACTCTATTCAATTGTTTATGCTCAATATAATTGTAAGTACGATACATTTTTGCCTTATCTGCTACGCACTTAAACGCAGTGATATTTTTAGAATGGTCACATCGTGGAAGAAGGAAGCGGGGCAGGCCAAGAGGAACTTGGAAAGGAAACATTCATAGAGTGATGAATGATCACGATGACTTGTTCAAACAAAAAGAATGGCAAATGGGAATACAGGACAACTGCTGAAGAGTGTAGAAGCCCTTAAACGTAAGTAAAAAGTAAAAGTAAGCAGAGGAAGTATTGCACTTCACCCTAAAATTCAATATAGAGATTTTACTGGAAATACATGTTTTGAGGCTACTGAAACCTTTAAAAAAATAGAAGAACGTATACATGCGCGCGCGTATCTGTAAATAGTATAACTACGATTTTGATTAAAATGCCACATGTTTAGAGTGAGTGAGTGTATGGTGTTTAAGGGCCGGTTGACAATTTCTTTAAGTTGTTTTCACGAGAATTAGAAGGTATATCAGGAATTTTCTGAATAGTCTCTTCATTCTAGACGACTTTTGAATTGGTAAACCGTAAGAGATAAACAAAATCTTTGTCTCTCTCTCTCTCTCTCTCTCTCTCTCTCTCTCTCGGTGGTACAAAGAGAACATAATTTCGAAATCATCAATCATATAACGACCAGCTCTTAAAATATTTAACACTCGCTTAAGTCCACTGTATTTTCCTATTCTCATTGTACCTAGAAGGAAATGCCGATGTAATGAAACCATTTCTACAATATTTCTCTTATGGTTTATCAGCAGACTTCGAACCTTTACACAGCTTCGTGAAATGAGGCGGTCGCAAGTTACCTGCCACACGGGCAGAGCGTGACGTCATTGCGCGAGTACAGTGACAGCACAAAGCACACTGCCTACAGAGCGTCATTCACGCATTCCTGAGCTTTACAATAATTTGGGAGTGAATATTTTACTGAAATGGTGACAGCATTGCATATAAGTTGTGCAGCAACGTTATCTACAACGTTGTTGCGTCGACTGTACCTCGTCTCTTCTGCATTGTGATTATGTGACAGACTTAGCAATCCCACTTCCTATACTCCTAACTGCGCAACCTTTCCCCCCCCCCCTGTATTAAGGCTCGTTCCCTATTTATGAAATTAAACAAAACTCATTCAGAATGAAGAGAAACATTCGGAGAAAAATCAAGATATCCTTATTTTTCGTGCAAATATCTGAAACACTTTAATCAAAATCGTAATCGAACTTTTGATAAAGTCAAAAATAACAAAACTATTTCCATGTATGAAGTAGTTGAGGGTGAAGGAATTTCCTTGAAAATATTCATGTCGCATTAAAATTTCCTTTTTTCTTTATTGAACATTCCAAAAAGGAGTGCGGTAAACCACGTGCTGTGGAGTTTAGCTTTCATATCTTCTATGATATAAATACCTAGACCTTTAGTGTTGGATTAATTGTAATACCTTAGAAGCTGTGTCTGCGTCCTCCAAGAAAGCGAAGCGATGTTATAACCTGCAGCATCCGACATAGCACCTCCAAACCCAAGCACCTCTTGGAAAACTCTTGTAGGATCAGCTTTAATTATAACAGTCCTTTTTGGAAATCTAACTGTAGATAAAAATGATACATGATTTTTGTACATCATTATTTATAACTAAGGATTTTTTTTTTAACTTTACCTTTAAATGTAGGTATACTATAATTTTCTTCTACATTAGAATGGAAATATAATTGAGGACTACTGAGGTTTTCGGCAGCAACTCGGAGTATTATCGGAAACAAAATCGTCTACTGTGTACAAATATTGTAATGTTAAGAGCTGTGTAATTTTGCTAACGAGAAACCGCGTTGTAAATGGTGACGGAGCTTTTGGCGTGGAAGGTCGTGTCCGTCAGCGCCAGCCGGCTGAAGAGATAAAGAGGGCGGTTCTCTGCCGCGACGTAAATCCAAGTGCTATCCATGTAGAACAATATATTTGTAGATCTTATCTTACCCCGCAGGTCCTGCAACTACGGGCGATGGTCGCTTGATACATGAAATATTTGGGAAGGGAATTTTGTGAAGGAAACGTTCCACGCAAGGTGCAAGATGCTTTCCGGCATTTTCTTGTTAAGAGAACGGAGAAAAATATGACCAAAGAAACCTCCACTTGGGTGAGTAATCCTGGCGGGATTTGAACCGCGGATCTCCCGACCGTGAGCCTCACATCTTAACATGAAGTCATTTTGCTCGGCAAGTAGGTAGTTTCATATGTTGTAGCTCGTGTGAAGTCTCACTGCATAGAAACTTCTAGTGCAAAATAATTGGATTTTGGTTTCAAATGTTTTAGGCCTCCAAATTGTGAAGAGAATGTGTGGTACAATTGTTTCAAAAGTTCGTTGTATTTTTCCAGTAGAATAACATTTATCGTCAACGCGGAACGTAAACAAGGGAAATGGTAATCTTACACATCAAGCACTTAACTTTGTCATCTAGATCTCGAAAACAAAAATATCCCTCCTCCTACTGAATTGTATGTAGGCACCACTATATATACTCCGTGCCATCCGCCTTTGATTAGCAGGTCTGGTTCTGCTTGCCTTGGTCACTGGAGAGGGGTGGGGGGAGGAAATAACATGTGTAGGGAAATTGTTGAGCACCGCTGAGTCAGTGTATTACACTCTTCATAACCACACATGTCCTATAATCGAAAGAAAAAGAGCTGGGCTATAAGTGAACATACACTAAATGATATACTCACTTTGATCGGCCGGCCTTCTAGTGAACCTTCCACTTCGCAGAGAAAGCCTACTTCCGCTTCTTGTGGTTTGATAATGAAGGAAACCATTTGGTGGAATAGGTCCAGGTGGTGCTAAATAATCACATGATTTAGAATTGCAAACACACACGACGCTATCATGGTCGTACTTCCTAGCGTTGCAGCTAGATTGCCATCCACCTGTAAAGAATAGTAATTTAATATAATTAACCCTAATATTACCGGGGGGGGGGGGGCAAGTGACTTCTGTAATTTTTACTTTCTATACTACGTATGGTAAAGTAGAGGATGTAAAAAAATTCAATGTCGAGATTTCACCGGAAATATGTTTTGAGGCCCCTGAATCCAAAAAGAAGCATTTTTATAAAAAGGTCCCTGTTTGTCAGACTGTGGACAGCATAACTCAAAAACGAAAAGTCGCTTAAAAACCAGAGTGGGTATTTAAGTTTAATGTATTTAAGGATGCGACACAAAGATTTTGAAGAAAATAGCCCCACCCTAAACTACCCTTGACATAGAAAATTTTTCAAAATTTTTATTTTCTTGAAAATGGTTCTAACGATTTTTATTAAAATGATTTAAGATATTTCTATGACAAATGAAATGTATATTTTGAATTTTCTGGCTATAGCCTATGTAGTCCTGTTTACTCTGGCTGGCTTTTGAATAACTCGTAAACCGTAAGAGATAGACAAAACCTTACTATAAAAACTGTAGATCTCACTAAAACACAAAATTTATGCTCAAATAAATTTTTTTGTAGAGTGAACCATTTCCGAGATGTTCTTTATTATTTCTGTCAGATTCGGAAAACAGACTTCCGTCAAATGCAACATCCTTGTTCATTTTTTGTGTTAACAGTGAAAGACAACTGAATTTGAAAGCTTTAAAAGATTTGACTATCGCCTAAAGTCTACTGTATTTTCATATTTCCCTTGTACCTACAACAAATGTTCATCTCAACTAATGCGAAGAAGATATAGGAGTGAGAGTTTGTAAGAATGGTTAGTACAAGAGTAGAGAAAGTCATGTGAGTGCAACACATCAGATTTTTTAAGTTGTGTCTTATAATGTTTTATTAAAAGCGTGCAATTGTCAGTCAGTATTTATACTACTGAGTTGCTTAATTGTATCAAAGTTTTCATTGTTGGTTTCTTTGAGAAACAATGAAATGTCAAGGTGATCATAAAGTACTGCCCCGTCGGTATAATGGGATTCATGTAAAAAAGTAAAAAAAGCAATAGTTAAACAGTGTTAAATATTACCTTTGAAAAACATTTTGTTAACGTAGTGTCATATCGGACGGTGAATGAATAAATGAAGTGGATGAAATGGTGCTCAAATGAGCCCGAGGTTCATAGAGCCTTAAATTACCCGACATTCGTCTTCTCAGAAAAAGGGAAAACCTCGGAAAACACCTTATCCGGATAATTCACCCTAAACGAGATTCGAGCTCGCGACCTCTTGACGTGAGGTAGACACGCTACCACCACGCTACAGAGGTGGGCATCTTGATGAACATGACAAGATATAATACCCAATTTTAAAATAAATTTGTTTTAAAAATTGACTTTGAAAAAAATTCCTCCACCCTAAACTGCGCTTTATATGAACAATTTTTCGAAAATTTTGATTTCCTGAAAATAGGTCTAGGATTTTGATTAAAATGCTATATATTTAAGATATTTTTATGGCAAATGAAATATACATTTTGAATTTTCTGGCTACTGGCCTGTGTAGTCCTGTTTATTCTTAAATGACTATTGCATAAACCGTAAGCGATGTATAAAATTAAATTATTTTGTTGTTTAACGGCGCTGCCAATTGCCAGGATCATATCAGCGTCGCCCATGTGTCGGAATTTTGTCCTGCAGGAGTTATTTTACATGCCAGTAAATCTACTGACGTTTTTAAGCACACTTAAAAACCATCGGTGTGGGCCGGATTTGAAACCATGACCTTGGGGTCAGTAGGCCAGCGTTTAACTGACTGAGCCACCCAGACCGACTGTAAGAGATAGAAATCTTACTATACAAGAAATGGAGATCTCTTTAAACCACGTATGTTATGTCCAAATGCACTTACTCTTTTTGGAGCGAACCATGTCGTAGATGTTCTTTGTTATTTATGCAAGTTTTGCAATACGTATAAGATTTTTCTTTCAGGTAAGCTGACCGGGATAGTGGATGCCGTAGGTACGACCAATGTAACAATGAGAAACAAAAAGCATGGTAGAAAGTTCCAGAGACATTATGATCATTGTCAAACATCCCAGGAAGCTCTAATACCTCGCAGACAAATGTCGTGCCAATGCCAGATTTTAGGGAGGTCATTCATAAAATGTTCAGACATGCATGGTAGCATGATATTATACACTAAAACTATAAAAGAAGCATTTATTTAGATTTTTTAAATGCATATATCTTATATATTTAAACGAGCAATTCCGCGCAACTTGGAATAAGCTCTATCGATTTCGATAAAATGTATTCAGACAGGGTTTTGCTTATTAAGTTTATCTATATACGTGTCATTCCTGAAAAAACGAAATTTACGCGTAAGTCACAATTACTCTAAACCTTATTTTGGCCATAATTTCTCTGTTAATGGGCCAATTTCAACAAACAAGCCAGGATATTAAAGGTTTCGTCACGAAAACGCCTCCAACAATTAGGATGAAAATTTATATTTAGTTAACATTTTGCTTTTCAAGTTTATCTGAATAAGTATCTTCTCTCAAAAAAACAAAACACGATTTAAAGAAAAGAAAAGTGAGCGAAGCTCGGTTGCCCAGATACTGCTCTATTAAACAAGAAATTCAAAACATATATTATGCATAGATTTTTGTCCCAGAAGGCTAAAATATACAAATATATTAATGAAAAGATAGTTGTTCGGAATCCATAAATCATGAAACGAATAACTACAAAGTCTTAGAAGTTTAACCAAAACACATAAAATCATGCATTTGCATACAAATCAGGGCTTTATGACTATCTCAGCTAAAGCGTTGCTTTTATCTGCCATAACTCTTATTTGACATATACTACCTATATATTTTTGTGAGCTTTACATGTTATCTACGATGTCTTCCACTATGCCCTATGATATACTATCTGCATTAATATTCATTGAGGAAAAGTAATTTCACAAGCTGTGAGGACAAGCCAAAAAGTAAATTACGCCATTGCACCACTCGGAAATCAAAGACGAAAAGGCGCTTCAGCTACCGATTTTACTTATTTTAAAGTAGAAAACCAGAGTTATGCTTGCGTTTGCATTAATCTTCCATTTGTTGCCCTCTAGTTTCTTTTTTCTTTCTCTATTTCATCTTTGCATCGCGTATGTCAAAATTTATTATGCTTCAAAAATCAATAATAATGTTTATTAGTATTACATTGCAATGTATTTTATCCAAAACTTCGATACAGAAATTTCACATGAGGTCATGAAAGTGCAACAATAACAGTAGTAGTAGTAGTAATAATAATAATAATAATAATAATAATAATAATAATAATAATAATAATAATAATAATAATAATAATAATAATAATAAATTCATTTAAAAGAAATCTCTTTTGTGTGTATGGGAGAGAGAGAGAGAGAGAGAGTGTGTGTGTGTGTGTGTGTGTGTGTGTGTGTGTGTGTGTGTGTGTGTGTGTGTTTAAGGAAGCAGCAATAACTCGACTAAAATGGTTGTAGAAATATCAAAATTCCTATTTAAGAAATTTTAAATAGACCAATTTAAAACTACGGCATTCTGTTTTACTTTCTCTACGTAAAGTAGAGGAAGTATTGTATTCCACCCAAAAATTCGATGATGAGATTTAACCGGAAATATATGTTTTGAGGTCCCCTGAATCCAAATAAAGCATTATAGAAAAAGATTCATGTGTGTGTCTATGTCTCTGTCAGTTTGTCTGTCTCAGCATAACTCAACAACCAAAAGTCGGTAAGACACCAAGGTTGGTACTTAAGTTTAATGTCTTTCAAGGATGCGACACGAATATTTTGAAGAAAATAGCCCCACAGTAAACTACCCTTTACATGAAAAAAATTTTCAAAAATTTTGATTTTCTTGAAAATGGTTCTAACAACTTTGATTAAAATGGCATATGTTTAAGATATTTGTATGAGAAATGAAATGTAAATTTTGAATTTTCCGGCTATAGCCTATGTAGTCCTGTTTACTCTGGATGACTTTTTAATAACTCGTAAACTATAAGAGACAGGCAATATCTTACTGTTCAAAAAAATGTAGATCTCAGTAAAACACAATTTATGTATAAATAAATAAATCTTTTTGTAGAGTGAACCATTTCGGAGATACTCCTTGTTGTTTGTGTCAGTTTGGGAAAACTTAAGAGTTTCGTGAAATGGAACATCGTTGTTCATGCAAAGAGAAGGGAATCTCAAAGCTTTAAAAGATTTGACTATCCCTCAAATATTCCCCTTGCACCTACAAGGAAATAAGCAATAAGATAATTTGTACAAATATTAATCTCAACTAATACGAAGAAGATATAGAAATAAGATTTTGTAAGAATGGTTAGTACAAGAGTAGAGAAAGTCATGTCATCAGATTTTTAAATATTGTTATGAAAAATAAAACGATATATTGAATGTCGTGTAAAGGGCCTATGACCCTTTTGCACTGTAGTTGAATTTTAAATAGTTTATTGTAACTATAAAACCGTGTGTGTGTGTGTGCGTGTGCGTGTGTGTGTACTAAAGATAAAGATGTCATTAAAATATACAATTTATGTCAAATGCAATGCAATGAGTATGTAATATCAAACAAAAATTCAGAGGTATTCAGTACACTTAGTTGGGACTCTCCAATATTTAAGTAATGCGTTTCACATATGCTAAGTCACCGTTTGTTCGTTTCTCAATATACTTTTATTTCCACAGTAAATAGAGGGGATAAAGGGTTATCTTTAAAGCTAAGTTCCAAATAAGTATGAAAATAAATTCTAGTGAATAGAGAAGGTTAAATGATTGTAACCCACTGTGACATTTAGTTTGTTTAGAGGTAGGTTATGTTTGACTTATTCTAACAGATTGGGTTCATCAAATGAGGAATAAAATAGGTAATAAATGCGCATCTTGAACATCTGAAGATCTAAAGTTAGCTAACTTTCATCCAAATGACTAGAAAAAACCCAAATAAATAGGTAAAACATGCATATTTATGTAACAAAAATATGAATCGAAGCCCACTGAGCACTGTACCTTTTAGGTATTCGAACAATGTGTTTAATATCAACTCAGTTATACACACCATAGGTGTAATGCATAATCATCTTGTTGAAATTTCATAAATAAAACATGCATAAGAAATATTTGATGTGTATGTGTCAAGCTGTTTCCGATTTATTACCTTTTACTTTCTCTGTTACGTACTTACAGAAAGTAGAAGAAGTATTGTATTCCAACCAAAACTTCGATGCCTAGATTTCTGCAAAAATACTTGTTTTGACACTCCCAAAATCCGAAAAAGAAACCCTCTGCATTCTGAATGACTTTTGCATAACTGGCAGACCATAAGAGATACACAAAATCTTACTATATAAAAATGTAGACAATTTTTGTCAAATAAGTTTCTTTCTTTCTATTTTTTCTTACTTTCTCCTTTTCTCTTTGCCTTTTTTTATAGAGTAAGTATTTCCAAAGTATTCGATTCCGCTAGTTTGAATTTTCGAATACTTCTACTTTTCTCGAATAGGAAGTCCTTCGTTTATATATACGAGTATTAAGCTATTTTAAAAATAATTTTGATACTTTTTAACAATATTTTTACTGATCTAGAAAATAAGCTTTCTAAGAAATAACATTTTAACGTTAATGACATGCTTAAAAATAAATTTTCAATTGTTTTAATTTTTACAAGTAATCAATAAGAAGAAGAACAAGAAAAAGAATGTATTGATGAGCTTAGTAATATGATACTGACAATAACTCCTCGGCAAGTTTTAGTCAGCATGAATTTAAGAAACCTTTTCCCAATTTTATAGTTTTAACTTCAAAACTGCATTGTAAGGTGCGTTTCAAATGCCACAAAAGCATCTAATATACCACAAAAAAGAAAATGTATGAAAAATCCTCTCATACTAACTGATCTAAAACCTTACTTAGGTATATGCTTTTCATGAAGAGTATAAGCTTTTACTCAAAGTGTCATAATTTAGAAAGTGATTGAAACATATTCACCAAACTTTTCAACAATACTTCAGAATATTTATTTTCTTTTTCAAACCTGAGAAATCTCAGGAAAGTGTCCTACCTCGTAGGTTAGAATTGTTTAGATCATTACATGATTCCCTCAATTTCACTTAAGGTAAAACATTTAACCCCAAAAAGTTTGTAAGGAATCGGACTTAACAAGCAGAAAAGCCAAATACTGTTCTTTTTCTTTTTTAACAATGTTGGCCGTGTTTATCCAACTAATCCCCTTAAGAATAATTTAGACTTATAAAGCGAAGCTATTGTTTACATAAAATTCAATAAACAGCTAGATATCCATATTTATTACTTAGCTTCCCGTTTGAGGAATGATTACGGTGCCAATATGCTGATTGAGATTTAACGTAGGTATGTTATATGCCTAATTTTGCAGATTTAGATTCAATTATTCTTGTGTGAAAATTTTAAAAAACAGCACACATACACCCATAACTTCTTAACATGTGATTTTGTCCACAAATTTTAACAAAACTCAAAGTTATCAAAAATGTTTGTTTTATTAAGTGGTTATATTTGCGTAATTTTTCAAACAGTTTGATTGCCCAAGCACTCAATTAGACCTGAATGGTTCTGATTATTGGTTTAATTACACATACCACATAAAACCGACGGAGCCAGCAGCGAGAGTAGAAGGCTGCACCAAGTTACCACTGTTGGCTGCATCTTCCTCAAGCTCTTACTGCTGTATGAGGCTTGCGGATAGCATATTAAAGTAGAAGCCAAGCCGGAAAAGAGCTCCTCCGGAGTTCCCACAGATAACGGGTTGAAATATTACCACTGGTCATTAATACATAACACAGTTTCATTTCACAAGTTCATGGTGTCAGTTTATTGGTCGTTTCGTTTTTGAAATGTTAATTATATTCAAATTATATACATTTTGTTTGCTCTATCCTTTATGTAAATAAAGGAAGAATTGAATTCGATCGAAGGAGTCCTAGGCCGCGATTTCATTATAAATATTATATTTACAAAATTAGAAAACGGATGTATTTTGGCTGAATATTTACATTATTATCTCCTTCGCACTCTATCACAACTAGGTGCATTGACAGCATTGGTAAAATAACAGATTGTACTTTCAAAGAGTCAGCTGATTTGGATTGTCCTTTAAATGCAGGAAAAGTATTAAAGCGAATTTTTAAAGGACGAAAGTTCTTTCTTGTGAGATTTGTGCTAGTAATAGGGTGCAATCCCAGAATATAAATATGGCACCACCATGTTTTTTTCCTCTTCAATAGTTAATTGCTGTGGCCTTCCTAGTGTGTAACGAAAAGTCATATAAACACCAGTTTGAGTATTTAACTTAGGATTCCTCCAAACTTATTTTCCAAATGTATTCGTAGTTTTGATTACAATACACTCAGATTGGGAAACTAGTACGATGAATAAATTGTGTAAAATGCCTGTGAAACTCTCTTTATTGTTGCAGAATTACAACTGGAAGCTACACAAAGTGAGTATAAAGAGCATTGGCTATTAAGTATTTTGTTGCATGTTTAAATTTTTCAAGACGGAAGTCTCCTTCGGTTCCTCATTTACAAAACTTGCACATGCTTACTTTCTTACTACATACTTGCAGAAAGCAGAGGACGTATCGTATTCCATCAAAAAAATCAAAACAAATATTTTATCAGAAATAGGTACGTGTTTTGAGGCTCCCGATTTAAAAAAAAAACGCATTTTTATAATAAGATCTGTATATGCGTCTGTCTGATATTTTTTCATAAAAATACATTAAACATGTGACATTTTAATAAAAAATTTTAGAGATGCATTTGAGAAAAAAGCTATTTTGGAAAAAATTTCCTTAAAGAACGTAGTTTCGTCGGGGAGTATAATTGAAAATACTGGTGTTCCATTTTTAAAAGATGCTCAGTTTAATACCAACGTCTCTTCGTTTTTGACTCAGGTTGTCCACAGACACACGGACACACACGGCTATTTTTCTATATATAATCTTTTTGAATTCTAGTGGAAAAATCGGTATCGAATTTTCGGGTATAATGCCAAATCTCCCCTACCACTATGTGCATAGTAGAGAAAGAGAAAACGAATGACGACTTCCTGTTTGACATGTATAAAAAAAACTAAACCCCGGCGCGACAGCACATGAAGGGCCAAGGCCTACCGGCATTTGAAAATTGAAACCAGTATGGACTATTTAAAAAATTTGATGTATTGCACTCACGTGATTTACTCTACTCTTGTACCAACCATTCTTACAAACTCCTATTCCTTTATCTTTATAGTGTTAGTTGACAAATATTTTCAAAAATTATCTTATTTCTTTTCTCGTTTCACGTGTAATATGGGAATACGGTAGACTTTGAGCGATAGTTCTCTTTGCACGGCTAAGATATAAAAAGACGAAAACTTTTTCCAAAATTCACACAAATAACAAGGAATATCTTCGAAATAGTCCACTCAAAAAAAACATAATTTCGACATAAATTGAGTTTTAGCAAGATATACATTTTTATAGTAAGGTTTGGTCTATAACTTACGGTTCACCAGTTATGCAAAAGTCATCCTGAGTAAATAGGACTTCATGAGCTATAGCCATAAAATTCAAAATATACATTTCGTTTGCCATAAAAAGATCTCAAACATGTGGCATTTTAATCAAAATCGTTAGTCATTTTCGAGAAAATGAAAATTGTCCATGTGAAGGGAAAATAGAGTGGATGAATATTCTTCAAAATCTTCATGTCGCATCCTTTAAATACATTAAATTTAAACACCAACTTTAATTTTTAACCGACTTTTCTTTTTGTGACAGACTGACAGACATACACGGATCTCTTTCCAAAAGTGCTTTCTTTGGATTCAGGGGGCCTCAAAACATATATTTCCGGTGAAATCTCGACATCCTATTCTTGGATGGAATGCAATACTTCCTCTACCTACTATACATAGTCGAGAAAGTAAAAAACGGATGTCCCCACAAAAAATGGATTGAAATAAGATGATTTGTGATGCAAGATTTAGTTTATCTCTTACAGTTTACCAGTTATGTAAAAGTCATCCAAAACGAAATGTGCTTCAGGGATTATTCCCAGAAAATTCAAAATATATATTTGATATGTCATGAATATATTTTAAGACTATTTGTATAAAAGATGTTAGCCATTTTTCAAAAGATTAAATTTTCCAAAAATGTTCCATGTAAAAGGGAGTTTCAGGTGGAGGGATTTTCTTTAAAATCTTCGGGAAGATGCTGATTTTGTATAAAAAGTTTTACGTTTAATCGAGTTTTCGTTTTAAGTACGCTGTTCCACACATCGTACTCTCTCATACACATGGGTTTTTTATTTAGGAGACCTCAAAACGGATATTTCAGTGAAATATCTGTATTGAATTTTTCGGTGAAATGCAATGCAATCTCTGTCTACTAAATATGGGTGGAATAAGCCCCGTAAGATTTTCCTTATTACATAATTGCACCATTTTAATTAAATATCTAATGATAAAAATAAATGTTTAAGGGAGTGGTAAAATAAACCAACAGGAAGAGGAAGTGGCTGTGCAGTAAACTTCCCACCGGATTCATTTTTACCTACTCTAGGAAGCTCTAGCAGAGATGTGCCAAATAGATTCCATTTTATCTCTTTTTATTCCAACTGTTAACTTGCTAGTATAATTAACAGATATTTAGGTACATTCAGCTTGAAAGTGCAGCTACGTTATCTTTAGTTAAAAACTGTTCCATTGTTTCAAAATATATGTGAACACAAGAATGTATTGTGCTACAAGGAGCTCTTTGTATAAAAAAAATCTGATGTGTAAACTCACATGACTTTCTCTACTCGTGTACTAACTATTCTTACAGACTCTTATTCTTATATCTTCTTCATGCTAGTTGAGATAAACATTTGCAGAAATTATCTTATTGGTAATTTGCTTGTAGATGCAAGGGAAATATGACAAACCAGTAGACTTTGAGCGACAGTCAAATCTTTTAAAGCTTTGAGATTCCGTTCTCTTTGCACGGCCAAGATATAAAAAATGAACAACGAGCTTGCATTTCAGAAAAGTATAAGCGCTGCAAAACTCGCACAAATAGCGAGGAATATCTTCGAAATTGTTCACCACGATAGGATTCATTGCATGTTTTAATAAGATCTACATTTTTCTATAAGATTTGGTCTATATCTCACGGATTACGAGTTATTTAAGTCATCAAGAGTAAACAAGGCTACATAGGCTATATCCACAAAATTAATAATATACATTTCATTTGCCATAAAAATATCTTAAACATATGACATTTTAATCAAAATCGTTAGTCATTTTCGAGAAAATCAAAATTTTCGAATAATTTCCCATGTAAAGAGTAGTTTACGGTGGAGGGATTTTCTTCAAAATCTTTGTGTGCCATCCTTGAAGGATATTCAACTTAAATACCAACTTTTATTTTTAACAGACTTTTTGTTTTTGAGTTTATTCACAGACAGCACACAGAGCTTTTTCTAAATATGCTTTTTCGGGATCCAGGAGAGCTCAAAACAGATATTTCCGGTGAAATCTCGACATCGAATTTTTGGATGGAATACAATATTTTCCCTACTTACTACACGTAGTAAAGAAGGTAAAAATCAATTATTGTGCGTTAGTTCCGCAAAAACTCGAAAATGGCTCAACCGATTTAAATAATTTCTTTTTTGTTTTGTTCGCCTGAATACTGGAATGGCTTAGAAAAAGGAACATTAGGAAACACCTAAAGAATATCCGAAAAGTCGAAAAAATCGAAATAGGTAATTTTGTATGGGAAATGTCATTTGCGATTCCTTTCAGTGTATGGCGTTTGTGGCGGACCTATCGTTTGACAGCTGTTATTACGTTTAAAAGTGTTTTTTCTAAATATGGGTAGTGTATTCTGAGAACAGATCTATTTAAATCGAATTTAATTACAGTTTCCGAACATTCATTTTGATCAGTTATTCTATTAAGGTAAATTGACTTTGCAAGCTTAGAAACACATAAAAATATTCATTCAATTTTGTTGGCTTAGACATAACCTCAAAATGTGTTTCAGCGAAACTTGAGGAATTAATTTGACAATTTCAATTTTGTAGAGCCCTTAAGGTAAGATGCACAAATTTGAGTGACTCAAGTGGGATAGTTTCACCAAATTGTTGGCCATAAGTATTCTATGTATGATATACGGGTTTTAATGTGTGATATACAGAATGGAAGTGAAATAATCCGCCAGATTTTAACAGCAAATTTCTCATGTTGTGAATAACAACAAATTCTAATACCAAAATGTTGAAACGTTTATAGTTTTCTAGAAAAAATATTTTTATGAGAAACATTTATCATCACCTGGCTGAATTATTATAGACTGAAGGTTCTTGATTTATGGCTATATTCATAGAAAATTGAATAAACAGCAGCTTTTTCCTTTGGCGTATTTCAACAGATTCAACGGTTTTTGTGTAAATTAAATTTAAAAGAATCCACAATTTGTTGTCTTTTTGTTGCAATAAATTATGTCTTTTAAAATTTAATGTACACTGTGACACTATATGGGAACGTCGCAAATTTTTAGCAATACATACTCTTTTATTACTTCTAGCGTTGCTACATGGTGTTGCAAAATCTTAAAGCTACTAATTCGTGTCCGAAACACGATTATCTGCCATGCTAATATGCCGAGAATTTCCTTACCTCTACAATTTCAGAATTTTATGCACGACCATAACAACTGCACCTCCCCACGTTTGGACATCTGATTTTCTGGTACATCTTGAGCTTATTCTATTGACTGGAGTTCATTGTAACCTTAATAATCCAGCGACACTAATCTAACTACCATGAAACTCGTGACAACATTTTAAACTAGCTAATGATTGTAACTCAGGCTTACTAAATTATGTATTGATTCTAATATCGGAAATGCAATTATTTATCTGCCTCCCTATCATTTCTTTACAAACTTATAAATCTGACTTGTCGATAATTTCGTTATCATCGTAGGAAGAATGTTACGGAAGGTAAAAGCTTTGATGTTTCAAGAAACATTGTAAAATTATGTGGAGAATGACTTTGTTTACCATAAAATAACGAGAAAGGTTCTTCCCTTTATCCATGTACCTAAATGCATCTTCCACTTGGGACAGTGTAGGCTGTACAAAGATGCTAGGAGAATAGAGATACAAACTGCCGCTATCTTTCCTGCTTCAACGGGATGTTGCCGAGACTTCCGGGAGTTTAAGGATGTTACCTCAGACAAGATGATGCCATTAGTGGATTACTTTGACGTTAAATCTTTCCGCCTAACAGCACAAGGTAGGAGGAATTGCGTTCTTGCATTGCACGACACGACTGTGAAATCAGCTCGATGCGAATCGAGTCAACATCCTCAGGGTTTCACAACCCTTTCCAAGCATATATTGGTAAAAAATGCCTCCGAATTTGTATTCCAACCTGTAAAAGGAGCAGACAGACGAGTGAACCATGGTTATGGAGTTTCGTATATGGCAGACTGCAGATACAACCACAGAAGAATTTAGTTTTGGCTACAAGCAACCATTTTGAACATCGTCCTTCAGTATTACCACAAAGGGAGACAGTCGCAGCTTGAGATATTTGCGAACATCGGGGCACCAATCACTTGAGGGATGTAAAGCAGACATGTGCAAACGCCGAGTCAGTTTTTGATACTTCCAGCATGACACGTTGTATTTGGAAGGAGGTAGAGGGGTAAATCTATCTTTTCACTGTTTCGAAAAGTCCGTTAAAAATCAAAATTGGTATTTAAGATTTCAAGGATGCGATACGAAAATTTTGAAGAAAATTCCTCCACCCTAAACTACCCTTTACATGGAACATTTATGAAAAAATTTTATTTTCTCGAAAATGCCTCTAAAGATTTTGATTAAAATGTCATATGTTCAAGATATCTTATGACAAATGAAATGTGTATTTTGAATTTTCCGGCTATGTGGACTGAAACACACACACACAAACACACACACAAACACAAACATACACACACACATACACACACGCGCGCCGTAGTCGAGTGGTTACACAATTCGCTTCTCATCAAAGCGGCCCGGGTTCGATCCCAGGCATGTGGGATTTGTGGTGCACGAAGCGGCGCTGGGGCAGGCTTCCTCCGGGTACTCCAGTTTCCCACCGCCATCTCATTCCACTGGTGCTCCACCTTCATTCAATGTATTATCAGTGTCACCGCCTGCGGTGCCGTAATAGTAAAAGCGGGTGTTAAACACTACAAAAAACACCCCCTCCCTCCCCCCACACACACGGACCTTTTTCTAAAAATGCCTTTTTGAATTTAGGGGGCCTCGAAGCATATATTTCCGGTGAAATTTCGACATCGAATTTTTGGGTAAAATAAAATACTTCCTCTACTTACTAGTGGACAAAGTAAAAAAACAGCGCCATCTGAGAGTGTGTGACAAATATACATTCCTTATGTTTGAAAGTTCTTAAGAAAGCTGTGCTAAAAGCCAAACTTTATTCCTTTTAGTTCCCAACAATTATGCTTTAATACGAAAACAGTTTCTATTATGATGTGACGTCCATATGTGTGAAACTTCATCCGAACTTACTTCGTCATAAAAACGTGAAGAAAGAGTAGCACATTTAATTGGCCATATGCAACAGAAGCCCAAGAAAGCCATGACAAACTAGTTCATGTGTAGATGCACTTGGCCTCATTTGGGCT